>PNEQ01082419.1:0-12891 GCA_003012365.1 Medauroidea extradentata | reverse complement strand
CAAGACTTTGCGATGGGAATTACATGACATCATACAAGCGTATTGCGCGCGCTCTTTACACTGTTATTGAGTACGCTAGCTGTTAAATGCCGGGCAGCTGTTTTGCGGTGGAAGCCGCAGCCGGGCAGCTGTTTTATAGAGAAATAAAGATGAATTAAAAAAAAGTACGCTTAGCGCAGTGGACTGGACAAATCTGTTTCTATTTGATGTTTTAAAGATAAACAGTGAATATAGTATAATATAGAATATAGTATCACCATCAATTAACACGTAACTAAAAGTTAGTTACTCTTTTCTATAGTACACGCGGGCGAAGCCGCAAAGGGACAGCTAGTGTGTGTGTGTATATATATATAAATATATATATATATATATATATATATATATATATATATATATATATATACACACACTTAGAGATAACGTTAGGCAATATCACGAAAATGTATTGTGCCACATAGTCTTGAAAACACTGTAGTTTCTTGTGACATGTACGATTGGATGCGCGATAATTAGTAGTAGCGAGTATCGAAACACACTTCCCCATCTATCTCAACAGCGTGTGTTGCTGATTGCAGAACATCGCAGTTTTCGAAGCGAAGAGTGATTGGATAATAAACCAAAACATTCGGTTCAATTCTGTCAATTGTAGCAAGCACTTTTTGTAATGGTTATGGTTGTGGTGATGCATGTTGTTATGGGATTGGTTATTTCAATTGCTTTGCGGCATTGTCTGGATTAAAAACTGCGTGATTCAGTGAATCATCATGTAGTATTTACTGTTCAGTTAGAACGCTGTCGATAACTTCTTGAGTAGCAACACATCGATTTCTACCTGTTTAAGGCATTTATATTTTTAAGCGTTTTAAACTACTGTTAAATAAACTATTGTAGATACACAAAACATTAAGAAAATATATTAAGAGTCCTCTGTACCTGTCTCATGAACGGTATTCTACAGTACCACACGTTATTTTCGTTCAACCAAAATCGCTTAAATTATGCCTGTTGCGGTTATGTACGAATGTTAAACACACTTGAAGCTATACTTCTTCAATTCTAAAATTCAGTACACTTGTTAAAAACATGGTATGAAATGTTTTTTTATACTGCAACTCAGAAAATATGACCACTTAAAGTCTAATAGGAAAAGACTACAACCCTGCATGCCAGTTCGACGCGCTGTGAATAGAGGCGATATACCTCTTGTAGAGCGTGTTACTTTGGCTCTTATCACTTCGCTGTTACCACGCGTGAATCGCGGAAATTTGAAACCTGTTCACAATACTCTTTAATACCTACTATATGCAGATTTTTACGCGAGCACGTCACGATACTCCAGGCTATACGTGCATTCAAATATATTACAGTTTATTTACATTTAAATGACGTGTACATACTTTTCTGTTAATTACGTCGCGTTGTTGTGTTTGTTGTGCAGTCAGGTAGAATCCGACATTATTACTTATATCTTCGAAATCATATTGTAAAACTATATGCATTTATTGTATGTATTTCCAGTGTTTTGGGTAATTGCATAGCGCTGTTAATATAATTTCACATTAATGCAATGGCCTTTATGGTGTAATAGTTAATAACCAAACAACGTTCCACTAAACTTTAGAGTATACATTATTATATACGATAGCAAGCCGTAACTATTTGAATTTTTCACTAATTATATATTTTTGTAAAATTATAGATAAAACAATATACAGCTGACAATTTGAAGAATATAATTGGGCTTCTATAAAATTATCTAGTTTCTCTACATTCCATGCTCAAAACTAAATTACAGTCTACCAAAACTTAATCAGTTCAGTTAATTACAAAGGGTAAAAGACAACTTAGTAACGATTCTTTGATTCTAACTTGATACATTTGATTTAACCGTTACGTATATGATGCCACTATATAATCTAGTAACGATGTCGTTTTCAGAAAGAAACTTAAACGATTTCTGCTGATGCAACAAAAAGAAACCTACATGAGGACAACTTGAGAAACTGATTTCTGGACAATATGCCTTAAGATTAATAGTATAGTTTTTTTTTGTAAGTTTAGGTTAATTCTGACTATTTTGATTTTTTTTTAAAGATAAATGAAACAGTATCACAAATAACTGTCACCTTATGTAACTAAACTGCAATAACTGTACAATAACTTATAGGTTTAAGTTTAATAATATAACATCAACTATGTTTAATTTTTGTGGTTTATCTGTATGATCTGTTGTAAACCGGCCAATGGCCGAACACTTCGTAGATAAATAAATAAAAATATCACTGTAAAATATTTAATTGTATTTTGTATTTATACGTATCAATATTACAATACGTTTACGTACACAATGCACGCCTCTCCCACGATTCGAACTACATCCCCGTGGGACGATTAAATATCGCTTTTTATGGGTGCAACATAAAATTTGCACCTGAGTTGCGTCTGGTAGCGCTGCATAGGAATTATATTCTCACATAATGCCATAGAAGAAGCGTTTAACTTGCTCTGCGCTTGCGTTGTGCTGCGTCGGTGCAAACAGCAGGTGGCGATATTTCATCCGCCCCCGAAGTGCAATGTGATGCTTGCGCCGCGAGTTTTTACCATCACTCGAGTTGAAAATTACATAAGCAAATATTTAACCGGCGGAAATGAGCTCATGCAAATGAAAGATAATTGACATAAATCTTACAAAACTAAAAATAAATAAATCTCAATATACACAAACATTTCAATAGCATATTGTTTCTATCCCGGCCGTCATATGTCGGGCAAAGAAAAGATTCAGTCGTAATTTTATAAAATACTTCAGAGATTCTTATGTTTGCGAATAGCTTTGAAATATAACGTTGAGTCGGAATGAGAATTTCTATCTTCCAACTTAGTTTCTAATACTTATTAGCCTGTGTGAAGGCCACAGCAAGAATATTAAAAGCCACTTAAAAGCAGCAAAATTCTGACATAAAAAATTTTAATCCCTGAGGTATACATAATAATGTATAGATAACGTAACGGACCGAAATGACAGGTCAACCAAGAATGTCTCGTAGTCTATACTACCAACAATATTATTCTTCAACGGTACTTCATGTTATGACCATAAACCCTAGTTTATCTAAATAACAAACATACAGCACAGCAGACTGCAATAATCAATACTAGAACACTCAAGAATACAAAGGGTATCACAATCTAGAACCATAATTAAACTGGAGAAAAATCTACAACAAACACAAAACTCAAAACGTAATCAGTATATAACGTTTAGCGGCTATGATGCAAGCTATGTGCATGTCTTTACTGCTCTCGGCCTGGGACACGTAAAATGTATCTAGAAAAACTGGAAACATTTTCCCTCTCTATTATGATATACTGATGATTCCTAAGTATTGGATTTCAGATCTGATCTTATAATTATAAACGGAAACACCATGCTGTTAATTTTTACGCATTGAAATACATTTGCTGGATAAAAATTAACGCACTGTGCGAAACGTGGCGAGAAAGTATTCTTATGTACGAATTAAAAAAAAAAAAAGATCTTAAATATTACGCATTTTCTCCTTCTAGAAATATCGCGAAGGATATGATAAACATACAGAGGTTTCTTTGGAAAGAGTTGACATTTTGTAACATGAGCTGGCCACCGGGCGGTCACCCAATTGCAAGTAGGATACTTGTCGTTGCTGTTATAATTATTATAATTAATTGTACTAGATAAGAATATAATGAACACAACGACTTCCCTGTCCAAATTTAAGTGCAACACACCGGTCATCCTGCTTATGTGTTCTATTTTAGAATATTTTCTTGTCGAGTGCTATCTTTACGACTTCTATGATCATCTCTTCATAACGGCCAAAATATCCCAAACGGGCAATTCCATTAACAATAAATGTATAGAAAAAATCTGCTACACGAAACTGGAATTCCTGGAAAGACACGTGGCATATACATTTACTTTTATCGCTAGGCCCGCCCCAGGCAATTCCACCAGCCAATGAAAGACAATAATGAACGAACCGAACAATCCTACGTTCACTACTACTTATATTAACAGCAAAATTTAAATGTCACGATACACTGTCCACTTATTTATGAAGCATAGCAATATAATTTCTGCTGAGGTTACCATTATGATCAATATCTCAAACACAGCCGTCTTGACGAGTTAGGACACGGCTGAAGTTGCTCTGTGGGTTCGTGCAAGATATAATCAACTTGTGAAATAGTAATCACCGGGAACCAGTATGCATACAAATTAACTTCAAGAAATCAATTTAAATCATGAATATTTTACCTCTGAGTTTTTACTGAAATAACTCTAAAATCAGTGATTAAGTTAACCTAAAGTTTATCACAAATATAAGTATATACAGAGACGAGCAGTTATGCTGATAAATAAAAACAATGACGGGGTTTTTAATGGGAAATGTCAGAGGAGGCAACTGCAAGTTAATGAAAGTGAAACAAGTCCTAACCAAACACTTGAAAACAGGCAGTGATAAAAATGTCATGGGCATCGCACCTACACTTATTGTTTGAACTGATTAATCGATAACAAACACAAACCTTTGTTTTCCACAAAATAGTTAAAGCTGGTTGAAATAGTTCATAGTGCCACACTCCATTCACAATCACGGCTGAAATGATTAATAAGTTCCTGGATATATTTCCAGGACATGAGCGGGAGTAAAAAGTATTATCTCTACTCTTGACTGGCATCAGCTTTGAGACAGTTTGTGAAAATACACATTGTTACTTAGTACCTTCGAACTTCACACGATAGACGTCAGTTGATGCAGCGTTATAACTAGACCTAGATGTACGAAGATTTCCCACGTATAGTATACGTCCGCGTAAACACCAAGAATCTTACTTTCATAATTTACGATGTATGTTTTAACTCGCCTTGGATAATTAAAATCCAATATTAAATAAGGAAATGAATTGTAGGGCTGTCACGTGCTACCGGCTTGTAAGTTCAGGAGCCAACGGATAATCTATAGTGGTGAGTACGTGTATAGGACTGAGAAATCTAGGCTTCTGCTTGACGAACCCGCGCAATGTACGTACTTCTAATCATAACCAGAGAGAATGAAAAATCTCCAAAATAGTATCCATAGTGTTTCAGCACTATGCAGCTCCCTATACGATTGGTCGACCATAACTTGAGACGTGTGAAATGATTAGAGATGAGAAACACTAATTTGCAACGCAGCAGAATTATCATCGGCCCAGTGAAATGTAAATACACGAGTAACGGAACACGAACATCGGACGCCACGCAGGTAGACATACAACAACCTACAGAATAACCTAGCAAACACTCGACTTTTTCCTCTCTAGTTATAAGGTAAAGAAATTTTGGTGGAAGTAGTTGAATGTTGACATCGAAGACGTGACTGCACTGGGCTGTATGAAGTAGGACAGAGGCAGGACGTACCTGGAGGACAGAGGCACTCGGCGGTGTCCCTCGTCGCACGGACGCCGTCCACTGACGCTGCTGTCTCCGCCTCCATGAGCAGCCTCCTTGCAGGCGCCAGGTCGCGAGCCAGCCGCCGGTGCGCCGCCCCCAGCCCGCCGCCTCCAACGTCAAGGGAGGCGGCAAAGCGTGCCTCCAGCTCGGCCACCCGGTCCTCGAGCAGCGTGTGACGGTACGAGAAGTAGCCGCTCGTCGACACGCTCAACACACACAGGCCGCACACGAGCAGGTGTACGCACGACCCACCCTCCTTCTTCTTCTTCGTACCTTCCATGGTCCTCGCCCTCTGACAGTCACCAGCTACGTCACCAAGCGTCGCGGCGACATGGCCGCTCTCTCACCGACAACACTCGTCACAACCCGGCTCCAACATCCGCCACCACACCTGCCCCCGGCTCTTCAGCGAGATGTCATCGCCGCGACGCTACCAGCACGACCCACTCGCTCACAGCCCTAGCACATCCCGGAGTTCGATGAACTTGACTCCCGGACGAGGTTGTCAGTCTCTCTCGCCAGTGACGGCAATATGGGTGTCTTCCTGTTTAACCACGGGAGGGCTGGTCCAATCTATAACTGGCCTCGGGGAGCTGCCTGGCCAGCTCTTGACATTGCCCCCCTCGCGGGGAGGGGAATTATTTATTTACCTTTCTCCCCCTCCTCTGCAGCTCGTAACAATGCCCTCGTCTCGCACGTAGCGTGAATCTCCCGTCACATGACAAGCGAGCAACGGTACAATAACCCGGACGTGCGGAAATGTCGAACTTCCTCGCGGACGGATGGCACGACGCGTCACTCGTCGACAAGACGTCAACCAGGTGAGGACAGCTCGAGCTCCACACCGGCTGCTAGTCGCCGCTCGACTGGAGCCGAGGTCTGTTGCCGCGCCGCGCCGTAGGTTCCGGCGCTCGGCTGCGCTCGGCTGATTCCGGCTGTTGTCGGCGCCGCGCCGACCCCTCTTCTGAGACCCGCTCTCCGGACGCGCGATACATAGAGGAATCTGCGTGCGTGGACTAGATCTGCAGCGTCGAGGGCTCGCTGCGTGCTTTCAGTTCGTCGCTATCAGACGCTCAACACCATTAAAACCACCTATATATAATCCCTCCATAACTGCTTGAAGTGAGGGTTCTACACAGGGGTGTTAGATGGTAAGTCCAAAATCCTGGTACTGACAGCTGACACCACAAAAAAGCTGGTACTTTAAACGAAAACCTGGTACGTGGTAAAAAAAATTTGCAAATGCTTACAGGCACGAAAAATATGAAGTATTAAAACGTATCTTAAGTATTTTACGAGGAAAAAATATATTGAAAACATTCAAAGAATACTCCTAGCTCACAAAAAAATCACAGGTTAACGTCTACCGCAGATGTTAGCTAAAGAGAACGCAAGTAAGTGTCGCCAACGCCAACGCCCAGCCCGTGGCAAAGCTTGGATCATGCAACTATATGCGCAAACTCATGCTCAAAATTCAGGAGAAGTTGTGTCGTACAAATAAAACCTTTTTATGTTGAACGGTTCTGCTGAAAATATGGTTTAATTATGCATTTTAATAAAATTGATGGCAAAATTATGAAATCCTGGTACTTTCGCGTACCAGGACGAAAGTATCCTGGTACATGGTACAGCACCCTGAAAACTGGTACGTGTACCAGGATCCTGGTACGTCTAACACCCCTGGTTCTACATTTAAGTGGGCACTTCTAGAAACAGTCTTTTATTTTAGAGAGTTTGTTTACGATCCCGGTTTTACGCCGTTAGGTTTAATAAGGGACGGCTTCTTGTAATCTATCTAAACCTAATTAAACCACACAAACACATATGCTAGAGCTTCGAACCCGGGACCTCTCACACCGTAGGTCAACATGTTACCAACAACGCTACGTAGGGCGGCAGAAACAAGTTTTGTAAAAGCATAAAAATCGAAATTATATTGTGGTCCATACCTTAACTTTCAAGTACGTTGAAATATATACACAAGTGACTGTTTTACACACATTCACTGACAAAATAAAATTGATTAAATTAAAAAGTGCTTACTTTATCGTGAACAGTTTGCGCTTAGGCTTTCACACCATACATTAATAAAGACACACAATATGCAGATACCCTCTAAATGAAACATATCTACGCCTATTAAAAAAAAATCTCGCGGACATCCTCGCGGTACATAAAGTGCCTAACACTGATTGGTTACAGACTATACGATAACGGCATCTAGATTGTTTTAATACATTATGTTTCAAATCATTTCGAAGTCTCTTCGATGACGCAAGATTTCCAAAGTATCTGCAATATTTACGAGCGGCAATAAGTTACAAAATTGGTACACAAACTAGTGTTTAAAAGTCATTTAAAGTACAGGAAATAAGGTCCAGCATTATAGTTCAAATTGCATTGCACACACAGTAGGGTTGGGTGAGGGGTAAAATAGGTTTTTTCTACCCCAAAATGAAAACAATTTAGACGAGTTCGGAACGATATTTTCAAGACGACATACAAATTGATGTGCATTAATTTAAATTCCTCTAAAAAAAGGTATAAAAACACACTTTTTTCAGGTTGCTGAGTCTCAAAATACTACGTACATTTTATATAAATATTATAAGGTTATTTTAAAATATTTTACTTGTAAAGTCTGCAGATATGGCTCATTTCAAAACAGCACATGGACAGTGATATTCCCATGCATCAATAAGACGTATATTGCACCGATTTTTTCCAGTGGAGGTTTATCAACTACTCTGCATATACGCCTGTATACTTGCACACACATGTCTGACCTACAATGACACACAAGAACAGCTGTGACAGATATTGGAGAGGATTGACGTGGAAAGGACAGGAACACACAATCAATGTCTGCAGAGTAACTAAAGTATTGTTTTCAGAACAACAGTAACTATCACGAGAACAGCTATAACGATAATGTGTGATACTTTCCTGATAGTATCTTGTTGTCAGGTCTATCAAAACATGCTGAAATAGATAACCTCGAAAGGACACAGTCGGATCTGATAATATTATGATTGTATAGGAGATAATATGCAATTAAAGTTTAAAAGAAGAAGTTACCACTATAACTAATAAGCCTACTTCCCTCAACGTGAGAGCAAATAATCCCTAAAAGGTAACATCGCTTACGTACATCAAGGATTTTTATAAATTAGTTATTCTTGTGCTGTTTTCTAACATAGTGGACCTACAACAATAAAGACTTGCGACAGTAAAGGTCATTAATAATATATTGACTTTCTATCTGCCCTACAGTTATTGGCACGTGTATTAGAAATTATGCCTTCATGACGTCATTTCTTCGAAACTTTGGGATGTAATATAAGTTAGTACTAAACACTACATGAACCAAAAACTTAAAATTCACATTACCGTATTTAATACAAGACGCGTCGCTGATTGGGTGTTACGTGAGTACAGATATAAATGAAATTCTGTAGAATGATTCATTTAGATATAACAAGTGATAACTTTCTTTTCAAATTCCGACAGTGAGTAACAGTCAACACAATCTGAACAAAATACATAAATGTCGTGTCACTTTACTTCGAACTATATATTACTTAGTCTGTGTGTACCGAGTTTGATGAAAATCTTTCAAATTGGTAATTCCGATATTTCGCGATGTGATTTAAAAAGGTTTGAACTGTCACCATTTCTACAGTACGAACACGGCATAAACTAAACACACAAACCTCAAATTAACTTACTAAGTACTATATGAGTACTAAGTTTAATGAAAATCTGAAAAATGTTTCCATAGATATCTCGTGAAATCATAATATATTAAAATAGCCAAAATTTAGAAAACACTGACAGGGAATGAACAGAAACCTAACAGCCAAGACACCTTGCTAAGAACTATGTGTGTACCGAGTATGAAGCAGTTCTGAAAAATGGTGCTTAGATACATTGTGTTATCGGAATATGTTCAATCAACCTTCATAAAAATGGAATGAACAAAACATATGCCAAGTCAACTTTATAAGTCATGTATGTGTCACTGTTCATGAAAATCTGAAATATTTTATTCTAATATTTCTGTGTTCAAAACATTTGTAAATGCGTGCTTTTTAAAAATATGAGCACGAAATGAAGAAAAAATATAAAAGTCTTGGCAACTTACTAATAACTATGCGTGTACCAACATTGATGAACAACGGGAAAATACTTCCTTACATATGTCATTATGCTAAAAAATTATAAATGGCAACAGTTTTAAAATTTTTAACATAGGCTGAACAAAATACTCAAAAGTCAAGTCAAATTAGGCCTACTAAGCATCATATGTGTACCAAGTTTAATGAAATTAAATGTGTGTGTATATATATATATATATATATATATATATATATATATATATATATATATATATATATATATATATATATATATTCATACAAATATATATTGGTTTTTTCACCAATTAAATATGTTATTTTAACTAATTCATAAATTAGTTTGTCAGGTATGTATAATTATTAATTATACTAAACATATAAAAATTACAGTCGTTTTGAAAATATGAATATTGGGTAAACGAAAAAAGAAATCCAATTCAGCTTTGTAAGTAGTACCAATTTCGATAAAAAAAAATACCTCAGATATGTCATATGCTTTTGAAAATATAAACACTGGATGAACGAAACATAGAAAAGTCAAATCAACTTACCAATCATTATAAAAGTATGAACACTGGATGAACGAAACAGTCAAAAGTTAAGTCAACTTTGTATGTAGAAGGGCTTATATGTACACCAAGTTTGATAAAATTAGAAATAATAGTACCGTAGATACATCCTACTATGCTAAAAAGATATAACTGCCACTATTTTAAAAACATGAACATAGTATGAACGAAATACACGGAAGTCAAGTCAATTAACGAAGTTGTATATGAGTACCAAGGTTAAAACAAATCCGAATAATATTTCTATAGTCATCTTTACTCAAAATAAAATGGCCGCCATTAAGAAATTGTGAACATGTGCACCTCATGTGCCTCTTCAGCCAAGGGAGCGAGTCACTTGCCCTTCTCGAGCGCTAGATCCGAACTAACAAAATGCTCACTACTTTATGAAGGACTCAAGGAAAAGAGACCAAGGGCACGTTGCACTGAAGCCGAACACGGCCATATAGACTGTACATCTCGCCGACAGCGAGGTCATTATAGACGGCGACACAACTTGGTACAATGGCAGAAGCTGGGAGAGGAGTCGACCATGGCCTTTGTTAAGTAACCATCACAGCACTCGCCCGGAGTGATGTCGGGAAACCATGGAGAACATAAATGATGATGGCCGGAGCCGGTGATCGAACCTGAATCCTCCCGAACGCATGTCCAACGTGTTACCGTTGCGTCACCTCGCTCTGTACAAAACTTCGACCGTTACGAGTTCATTCGAAATAAGTCCAACGAGCGTAGGAATAGCATTCAAAGAACTTTACACGTGTGTAGACCCGTTCCCGGTTTACCAATACTTATTAAAGTGTAATTTCTAGTGGTGGAAAATAGTGGAAATAGGTGTTTATGCGGTCCTTTTTAGGTATAAAACCCTAAGTCCTGTAACTTTTCGAAGGCATAGGCTGGTATAATACATATTTTTCTATAAGTCCAAATCACAAAATGATAGGCTTACCACTGAATGTCTCATAGAGGCTTGTTGTCGGAGAGAACCCTGCGTGTCAGTTCTGTGACTTACGTCTAGAGCTAGTATGAGGCACTGTGTTTCCCTTATCGCTCCCACATTTCTGTGTCTCGAACACGCAAAATTCGTCTGCACCTTAACGTATAAAAAAGGCGTTAAACAAAAGTCTGCCTGCCAGTCGAAATGCACATGCCAACGTAGCCCTTACTGCCCCATTGGTTCAGCTTCTTTGAACGAGCAAAGTAATTTCGATACCTGCCTCAATAGCACATTACAAATAATTAACTGTAAAACATGTTAGAATTAGAGTATGTTCTCGAGGTCCACTTTTCTGTTCACTGGTGTCGATTATAATGTAAGCAATAAGGGCGAGAACGGTGACCGCGGTAAGAACAATGCCACCTTTAAGGGTAGTTCACTAAATTGACGCGCTTTGTTATAAGCGTATTTTAAAACGTGTGTTTTTTTCTACAAATGAAGTTATTGGGAACAAGTACAGGAGTTGAGAGTAAAATAGAGCATATACGTGTGTTCAAGCTGTATAGGCTTCGCGCAGATTTCTCTTAAATTTTATTTCTCATATGCAGCGCAACTGCTGTTAACGTAGGCTTTTTAATAAACGTACTTAAATAATGAAACTATTTTTAAGTTTATTACTTAGCATGCATTTGTTTACGATGGCACATCGGAGAAGCCGTTTGAGGTGGCGCAACCGTTACACGCTGAACTCACATGTTGGACTTTCCGGGTTCACTCCCCGGCTACGATCATCCTTATATTTTTTTTATTTTTTTTTTGTTTACCGAAATCGTTCCAGGTGAATGCTGGGATGGTTCCTCAACCACGGTCTATGAAGGTAGAGCTCTTGACATTGCACTGAGGAGTAAAATGTGACGCCCTTTTTGTCGCCGAGCGCTAGTAGTAATTTGGTCGAAGATTTGTCTTGTTTTGTATTTGGCTTCGCTTAAAATGTGAAGTTGTTATCGGTATTGCGCGTATTATGTAGAATAAAAGAATTGAAATGTAATTTTCTATTGGAACATATTTTTCAACTATAAAATTTAGTTTTCCAATATTTTACACGTAGATACACATTGCAACGATTCAAACATTTTTTAGGGTAGGAAATAGTAGATTTTGTTCGAATGTGTTCACTAAGACAACAGTACATAACATATTTTTCCAGAAGACTTATATAAACAGTTCCACACATACCAATGCATTTATGGACAGAAACATATATACTATATTAGCTTACCTTATTGACATTATTTTATAGAAATAATTGCACAAATTGTAACACCGCCAGAAGCAAACAAGACAAATCTTCCACCAAATGACTACTAGCGCTCGGTGACAACAAGGGGTCACTTTCTCTTGCTGGAGAGCATACGCAGTGTCAAGACCTCATCCTCTTAGACCGTGTTACTTAACAAAGGCCAGGGCCGACTCCTCTCCCAGCAGCTGTCATTGTACCAGGTTGTGTCACCGTCTATACTCTATAATGACCTCGCTGTTGACGAGATGTTAAGTCCACTTATCTACCAATATTACACAACCAAACGGCAATACTAGTTACATTTTCTTTTTAAAGGCAGTTGACAAAAATTGGTACTCTTTGTCTAAGTACTTTTAAACTTTACACATGAAATATATATATATATATATATATATATATATATATATATATATATATATATATATATATATATATATATATATATATATATATATATATATATATAT
>PNEQ01082418.1:0-12905 GCA_003012365.1 Medauroidea extradentata | reverse complement strand
ACACCTGACGTTGCTTCGTCGGTGTTAGACATTTCAAATATTTAACTTATTCACAAAATATAAATGTTGTTACTTACAGTTTTCAATGTGAATATTTCTTCAAGTTTTGTACTGTGTACTTCAATCACGTCGGGGTCACCAATTTGTGGTTTACACAAATAAAATGTACGTTATTCGAGTATTAAATATATTTGCAAATGATATTCATGTTTACATTAGATTGATCAAACAAAAAATAATTCTTCAGTCTCTTGCAAATTAAATAAATCCTCCATGGATAACTATAATAATATGATGTGTTCATTTATAGTACTCTAGTGACTCCACAATTGAAATGAAATTTGTTGTAGATGTTGGGAAATTTATCATTGTTTCTGTTAAAGGAGTTATAATAAGTAGAAAATATTAAATATGGTAAATTAACACATAAATAATCCCTTATTACAATTTAATATGATAAGCTTTAAGTAACAGTTTTGAGTAGCGAGTAAATATTTAAAATTTTCAATGTACCATACAGTAAGTGATAACCACTAAAAAAATTGGAGGCTTGGGTTTTCAGATTTTTCAAAAATTAATTTAGAAGCCAATTCAAAGTTACTTTTAAAATGTTTAACATTGTTGTACAAACATTTCAAGAATGCGATAATATTTCTTCAATTAATTTAGAATAAAATCAAAAATTTTTTAAATTAAACAATTCAACCAATATGAATAAGTACCATAAATTATACTTTCTCATCAACTAGGAAATACAAATAAAATATTTTAAGATTGAATTTTACATACGCTAATAATTCTACTAAACAGTTGATCGAATAAATTCTAAGTTAAACAAAAGTACAGAAATAAGAGATTATTAAAAATTTGATACAAAATTTGACCTTAAAAATAGTGTCAAGGTTAAAATTTAAATTAAATTAAATGGTGTTTCTCCTTACAGTAGCTATCATCTTATGCATTTCATAAAAAAATATTGTTGATATAAATATCAAGTAGCAAGAGAAGAGGTTTAATGAAGTCAAAAAAACTAACGAAAATAAAATTAGTTTGCTGATAATTTTGGTTAAAGTAATTATTCATTCACTAAGACTTCAGCACTAATTAGTTAAAAGCTGAACTGAACATATATATTTTATAATTTATGTTTTATTTACAATCGTATTAAAACATCTAAAATATTAATGCGCACATATTTTTGAACTTAGTATCAATGATTGAAATGATTTGTATTAAAGCAAAGTTATAATATTTTACTATTAATGAAGACAAATTTAAATTGCAACAAAACAAGCGATGATCTATTTTATAACATAATTTATTTAGTTCAAATGACAAACACGAAATTAAATTAATTTTATTATAATAATAATTAATTCATGAGACAGAGTCCAGTTTGTTGACATCAAAATTTAAATGATTTTAAATGCTACTCATATTATATATATATATACATATATATATATATATATATATATATATATACACATACACACACAAGATGTTAAAAAATGCAATGTTCAAAATTATATTGAAGTTAAAGGAGACAAATAGAAACCAATTTGGCCTAATAACCACGCGTCAGAAACCAATTGTTTACATGTAATAAGTATTCAGGGGTATCGGGTGTGATTCTAAAGATGAATGTAATTGTTTATGGTACTTTATTTACTGAGCAATGTCACAATAAACGTTCAAAATTAACGGCATTAAAGTCTGCGCGGAGCTCATTTCGAACTCTTAATGTAACATTGATCAAAATGATAAACCACTGTAAATAATAACCATTAGTGTCTCCTCAATTGCGCCCGATACCCCTGAATACTCATTACTTCTCAAATATTTGTTTTCAACACATGGTTATCTGGCGAAATATACTCGGTTTTGTCACCATGTTCCGTATTACTTTGTGCATTGAATGTTTGAACAGCAGTAGTAGAGTATAGTTCCTTCTATTGCAGGAGCCTAGGAGCAAGATCGGGGGATATGTATAGTAATTGTCTCGTAATTATTCGTATATGGTCTACCCATCGTCTTGGTTTCTGTCCGTTGTCTTGATTCCTAGCTACTTTTTTTTTTAGTTACATAGTTAACTTCTAGGTTGGCCTGCAAGTAGTTACTGATCGTATCTTATGTGGCGTTTATGAATTGTGACTTTGGTACTGAAACATTCCACCAGTAGGTCGATTACGGATCTTTTAGAGCATGACGTATTAGTTGAAACGTGTCGTACGTAAGTCAGGCTTTTTAAGACTCTGTGAGAAAATTTCGATTACGTTTCTGTCTGTCATAACAGTTTCGCGTTACACAAGGCGTCTTAAGTCATACGCTTGAAAAACACACGTTGGTACTTCTATGCTCGGATGTCACCACAATTACGTATTCACTGGCCAATCAAGAAAAAGAGCCTTCATTTGTCAACGTCGCAAGCTCATTGTTATTTATAAACATCAAGTTTTAAAACATAACCATAACCTAAATTACTTTTTGACAGAAAAGTTATTATTTCTAGAATTTGTTTTATTATTTACTCTTTAATACATGCAAATATAAATTGTATGCTAATATGTAACTAACTTTTTTTTTCGTGCAACATGCGAGGTTATGTAATTATATCTATGCATTCAAAACAACTTACCAACAATTTCAAAATCATATGGCATGATTAATTTAACGTTGTGTATAACATTCTGAAATTGTGTAGTCTTAAGACATAAAATATATACATGTACACTGCAGCAATACATTGTAGGCCTACTTCGTTAAAACAAGTAAAATAATTCTTAACCTCTCACATGGCAATTACGAAATGTGATGCGGCACAATTATTTTCTGTAGTCTTAGCATTTTCCGGTAAGTTTATATACAATATTACTTATGCCAATGCTCAGAAATTACTTGTATAAATAACTATATATTCATTTGATACTAATGATGCGACAACTTAACTTAGACTCCCGATTTTGGGCGCCTTAGTCAAGGCTGTGTCGCCACAATTTTGACGCGTCTTAATTCATCGGTGGTCGCATTTTGTCGTTTGACGTCTTACCAACGTCACGTTCGAGTTAAGACGGGCCAACAACAGATCCGTAATCGACCTGCTGGAGAGTTAGTAGCTATAACAATCGTATTGGTTCCAGTGTCGTCTGCTAGATAGCGTTGAGTATGTACTAATGACTCAGTCCGTCTCCATTTCCAAGTATCACCATTAAGAGCGCTACCCCACCTAACCTAACCCACCCTTTTTTGTTTCTGCCCATTGTCTTGATTTCCTAGCTACTTTTTTAAATTTTTATAGTTGATTTCTAGGTCAGGTTGCAAGTAGTTACTGTTAGTCTTCTAGGTGGCATTTATATATTGTGACCGTGGTACTGAGTCTTTCCACCAGGAGAGTTAGTAGTTATACCAATCGTTTTGGTTCAAGTGTCGTCTGCTAGATAGTGTTAGTGTCGTGTACTAATGGTTCAGTCCATCTCCATTTTTCAAGTCTCACTGTTAGGAGCGCTACCCCACCTAACCTAACCTATTCCAACATAACCCATGTGCGGAGTGGGTGTATTTGTGTGCTGAGCGGGCATATTTGTGTGCAGAGTGGGCGTATTTGTGTGCAGAGCGGATGTATTCGTGTGTGGAGCAGGCGTATTTGTGTGCAGAGCAGGCGTATTTGTGAGAGGAGAGGACATGTTGTATACGGAGTGGACATTGTTGTTTTACTGAGCGATCAAAGTTGTGTGTGGAGAGGGCATAGAAAATATTTCTGATTGCTGCTTAGGTTGTGGATGAGGTTCTTGATTTAACCTCCTACCAACTTACATCCCTAACATTATCTTCGTTCTTTCTTTAACCTAACACCTGTTTTCCCTTGAATGCGAGACGTGTGTTACTTTTTTTAAGTCGTGTACTGTTTTTAAGTATTTTATCACTCCCTCCACACTTCTTCTTTCTCTCTTTCTTCACCCTCCTCTACAAAGTCACATGTCTAACATTGTCTTTGTTCTTTCTTTAACCTAACATTTGTTTCCCTTGTATGTTAGACATGTACAACTTTTTTTAATCGTGTACTGCTTTTAAGTAATTTTTACCACTCCCTCTGCAGTTATTCTCTCTCTCCCTCCACACCACTTCTCTCTCTTTCCCCACCCTCCTCTCTTTCCACCATCCTCTCTCTACACCATCCTCTCTTTCCACCATTCCCTCTCTCCCTCTCACTCCACTATCGTCTTCCATGCACAAAGTCTACCTTTTATGTCACTTATTGTAGTACTTCAATTTTTTGTACTCATTAATTTTGCTTCGGCAAACTTATTTACAAAAAATACAGCCCAATTACATATTTTAGGAATTTTATTGCGAAAATTTATTATATTGTGTACATTTATATTCAATAACATTCTCGAACTGTTGTGAGACATTGAGTATACTGTACATCGGTAACTGTCCTCAGCGATGCGGTAATGTTGCTTAAACATTTTCGTGATATAGTATTAACGAGTCTCGTGATTTCTTCGCTATCCTTCTCGTCGCATTGCTGATTCTTGTAGCTGCCAGTAGTGTACCACGCCTCTCTTCATTGCAGTCTTTCGGCGGTATGGGTGTTGCGTTAGGTTCTAGACTTTGTCTAATAACAATGTTTTAGCTTATTGTGCAGTCTTCTTCGGTGTAATCAGGATCCAAGACACTGTCATGAGAGATGTTTCATCGCATTACTAACACTCGGTACATTTTTGCTAAGGAATAGTATGCTACAGTGATATACTTTAAATAGTATTTGTATAATAAACAGGTCTTACCTTCATTCAGAGTATCCATGTGGTACAGTGTTGACTCCATCTTCGCACACACATCGCTTGTTGTCTAGCCAAGTAAGCACCAATTTGTTGCTACACTCGGAATACAGTTGCTTCTTCCATGATCTTATGCTATGTACAGAAACTCGCATAGCCTTCTCTCTGTTGAGAGCCTGATGTAGTCATGGAAGGTAATTTTCTTTTTTATCACTCATTTCTGGATTCCTTTAGCCTTTTCACATACATTCTCACAGCACCTGTAGGCATACATCTTTGCACGCAGTCCTACAAACTCAGTCATAGGTGTACCATTACATTCGTCTTTAAATTTGCCTATAACCTTTTCGTTTCGAGGCGAGTTGCATGGATTGTCGACAAGATAGGCTGATGTATCGAATTTATCATGAAAGTCAGGATCGGTGAACATGTCTTGATAAAAGTCACGTGTTCATATTTCATAGATGAAACTATCGGTGTCCATGTAAGCCAACTGCAAGTCATCACCATACATAGCCATCATTATATCATAATGAAACCAGTACATGAGCGTCTTCGACAGATCAAGTACTGCAAGACCGGCATAGATGGGTTTATCGAACAAGATTGCTTCATGCTAAAGTTTCACAAGTGACAGGTTTTCTGAGTAAAAAATTCTGTATTTGAAGGCAGGTTTAGCTAGTAGTTTCTTGAGTCGCTTTTCATTACAAACAAGGCTCATTCTTTGTCTGTTATGCTAGTTTTCCATGAGTTTCCCATAGACTGCGTTGTTAACCAGCTAGTTTCAGAATTTTTAAAAAATTAAAAATTGTTGGGGGTAAAAGTTCTTAAATGTGTTTCCGAACAAATATTGATATCCATCAAAACTTTCGTGAGCTAGAGTTGGACACTTTAAAATATTGCTTATGTAAATACCCAAAAAGTAATTTTTGGATTTTTTGAAATTCAATCTCCAAGCAGTAATAAGGTAGTTATTTTTACTTGAGTTCATTACGTACACGAGTGATTACAACAGGACTCCAAGATGTTTCGAAATTAAATAAATAAAGGTGGGAAAATACGTGAAATGTACTTTCGTTTAATCATCCCTCTCTCTCTCTGTATATATATACATGTATGTATATATTTCGAACCACCAGGGATATCGAAGTGTTCTTTGCTTTAGATTTATATTTATGTAAATATCTAACATACGTTTTAAATACCATTTCCGAACGGCCAGTTGTGTCTGCAGTGGATAGCGCTTGGAATAAATTTTATTCTCCTGTTCGGCTATAAATGCGTCGTATGAACTCATATTATCGCTAGCCAGAGAACTTAATTTATACTCTGGCTAGTTAACCCCTTGTGGAAGTGACCGATAAATACTTAACAGAAGAATAGTGGCGAGCGCGAAACAATTTACAAGATGGCGATTGCAGTTGCGGAAATACTGTGACTCATTTAAGATAATACAAATATAAAACTTTGTGCAAAGTCTTATTAATTTGAGATCTGATAGAATAAAACTATAAATGTGTGCGAGTATATGGATTGGGTTAATAGAAAGAGAACAAACTATGTAGACGATTCCGTGCTTCGGAAATGTGTCCCTGGCCAAGCAAATTCATGTACAGTATCGAAACTAATTATTACAAATGTGTGCTTCGTACATTCAATGTTACTTCCAAATTTGTTTTGCATCATTCAAAATTAAAATTGTATTGAATGTTACCGTGATTTTAACCACTTGTGACTTTAGCAATTATAATGTCTCGCGTTATGATACGTTTTCGTAAACTCAAATTGCGTAGCTTCCTCGTGCATATACAAGGATGTAGGAAGTGTGAAATTATACATTTATAAGCTGCAGAGGAAAATTGTTGTAGAAATATAATCGATACAGTAATGTTGTAGTTGTATTCTAAAGTGTGGGGAATACAAATGTTATTTATTTAACATCAAAGTTTTATCATTAAGTGTGGTGGATATTTTTTTCATTTTCGTTGATTAGTGATGTTCGTGAATAATTACATTCGTTGTTCACTGGAAGGAGGATTTTTTAACGCAGGTGAAATAGCTCTGTTTCACAGTTCTGTTTTTCGCATATATTATGCCACTAACGGAATAAGTACGGCCTAAATGTTTATATTTTAACTGGTTTGAATTTGAGTAATTTATTTTTAATTCCACTCAAGTTTTTTAACCTGTGTGAGTTGGTATTTATGAATACATTTCCTAAAATAGGCCTACAATTGGCTTTCGTAGTTTGAGTTGTGAATCAAATAGTGATACCTACATTAATTTCAAGCAAATCAGTGATAATTTGTTTCACGCCATTCGTACAAAAACTCTACAATAAATTTTACTGCCATTGCAAGTGTTCACTGAGGTAGATTTGATTTGTGTAGACAGCAAACATATGTGAAGAGATTTGAAAGTAAAACAGTTTCACGAAATTCTATAACTTAAAAGTTAAGTCCTTCAATTTTATGAAGTAAAGAGAATACCAATAGAATCTTTCTTAAATAAGCACAACACGAATTCAAACTCTAAATTTTTATAATTTTGTCACATATTTTGATGAAAGTGTTTATTGTAAGGTCAGTATGCACGGTGCTTGTGTTGTAATAAATTAAGTTAAATGTGCAGTGCAGACAGAGTGAAGATGTTATAAAATGTCGTTATTATTATTTCACATCTCACTTCTAAATTTTTATTATTTCGAACATGCTTTGTGAACAATACGAAAAAAAAAAAATAAACATATCACACTTGCCAACATCACGTTTGTTTACGGAATAAAAATACATTTCTAGTAACTGTACTTCCAACATATACTTACAGACACCACCAAAACTCTTAACAACCTGGTTGCTAACAAGGGAATAAAAACGGCTGATAAAACACAACTGGGCAATTAACAAGAGAACAAGCTAACATAGTGTTAGCTAACAGCCTTTTAGTTGAAAGTTGATGCAACTCGTCCTAAATCGTCTCCAAAGAGGTAAAAAATTGTGAAATGTATTTCGATTTATAATCGATATTTATCGACCACGTTAATATTTTATGTAGAGACGCGTTTTTTGTTTAGGTTTAATGCTTACTCAAGTACCTGAAAAGCCATTCCACGAATTTTCGAAATTCCCACCTAAGAAATTTTAAGGAGTGAAAGGTGATGAAATGTATTTTCAATTATTCGTCTATATTTCTTGAACCCAGCAGGATATTGTCGTGTTTTTTACGTGCAAGAGATGCCAGTAAAGTAGTCTAAATTTGATTAAAGTGTTTTACGAATTTATGTATCTTAGGGCATGGAACGTGTTTTAGATAAACAGTCGACGTATATCGAACCCATCGAAATTATCTGTTTATTTTTGCTTCAGGATGATGAGTAGGTAAATGGCCTCTAAGAGGTTTCAAGAGTTTTCAAAATTTGAACTCTCAATACTGTACAGGAGTAATATGTAATTTTTAATGAAAGATCAATTTTGCTTTGACTGAATGAGCTGCTGTCGTGATCTTCACTTCACTTGGATACTTGAACCCATATTTAAGGGGTTAAATTTAAATTTTTTTATATGTAAAAGGGTAAAAAAAACATAAAATTTGTTTCCAAGGAGCCGATGATTTCTGTCCAACCAATAGAGATATTGAGGCGTTGTTCACGTCAGAACGATGCTTACGCAGGTACCTAAAAAGCAATGTAAGTTTTTTTATTTTATCAGGTAACTTCATTAAGAAGAAATCTTAGTTCGTGAACTTCAAGGCAGACGATCCGAAAAGCAAGTACGACCAGAGATAAATTTATAGTACAGAAGTTTAATACTACAGCTCTATCGAGATGCAGTGCCTTACAAGATCTATGAGCTCAGGAAATTAGTACTTTATTTTTTTAATTAATTTTCATTAATAATTTTGACTTTATGTGACGCACTTGTTTGTCGCTCTGATCTATTGTTCGGGAGGTTCTGACATCACATTCCTTAAGGCTGTGCAAATGTGCAAGTCTGACACAAAAAAAAACTTCAAGGAAGATAAAGTTACTGCAGTCTGGGTGAAGTTCAAAAGTGGTGAAAATGGATTATGCACTCCGCTATCCACTTGAGTTCCCCGACAGCATCAGTCCACATGTACCATTTCACTAACCTTAAGGTTGGGGCAACAAATACGTTTACATTTCAGCGAAACACTATCCCGTCAAAATTCTTTAAGGTCACTTAAATCATGCGAGGGCTTTGAAAAATAAATATGTCACTAAGGGAACGATCACTAATGGTTGTCCTCGGTAAAATCAGTCTTAATCCCTCGTAAACTACGTATTTCATTCGCTTACCTTCTTTCATTAAAGTGTCCGTAATTACTCCATAACATCAACTTTGCTGTGACTATAAATAAGGCCCAGGCGAAGTTGCTGTTAGTGGCAGCGACAAACTTAACGACTGCTTTTCGCGTAGACAGCAATAGCTACTTGTCCTGCTGCAGTTATCTCGACTAGCAGATTTGTCTATCTCTTGATGACTGAACTATCTATCTTGTGTACAAATAGGTTATTCAAATAAATTATATAATACCTGCTCTGAGTAATACACGGGAGTAGCACACAGCTAGTATGTGTGTGTGTATATATATATGTGTATGTGTGTGTGTGTGTATTATACACAAAACGGGTGGGGCTGAATAATTCGACCGACAAATCGCGGGAGATAATTCCTGAGTAAATAGTAAACACAACATGAACATGTAGGCAACACTAAGTAATCCTATGATGTTAGAATTTTGAAACGATATTTTCAAAAATCTGAAAAAAAAAAATTAAATGATATGTCTTTATTCTGAACATCACTTCATGTAGTTGAGCTCTTCCAATCCACAGCAAACTCTGGGAAATACCTTTCGGCCTTGTAAAAATAAAGAGGGTGGCCATAGTACAACATTTTTCCACTAACATTTTCGTCTTCAATTTAGCCCAGGATTAGCGTGGTGTCTTTGTTTCTGGACGTCATGTATATGTTACTCACCTAAATAGTTATTAGGCATTAATACTGTTAAACAACGAATTCCTTGCGAATAAGTTTCAAGGCTGTTTCCGAAGCGCATTGAGCAGTTGCATCCTTTATTTACAATTAGGACAGTCCTTGTTGTATCACTTCCGGGGACAACTATGCGAATTCGGATACTACCATATGGTGCTATTAGTTAAAGGCCAGGTGTAACCTTGTGAATGTGTATATTATATTTAATTTTTGTAAATTTTAACCTCAACCTCGGCAGAAACACTCCTGCGCCACGCGGTCAAAGTGGAGTTTCCCACACAGCCAACTTTCGCAGTGAAGTCTATTTTTGCAATTAATTATACAAATATAATAAGTAATTTATACAGTTTTTTACCAGTGTTTGTTTTGTGAATTAATTGTTACACGTAACTTCTGTTACGCTAATCAGTGACAAATTGGCTCATCATTAAAATAGTGCATATTCATAAAATTCAAAATAAACAATCCCATAACAAATTTTGGTATATTAATCCTCAAGAATATTCATTCTAAATGTTGTTGCCCTTTCTTGCCTTGTATTTCTGCATTATTGTGTTTCAACGTGCATTTCCCGCCCTAAGCACGCGGATGCAAGGGTTGACAGGCAACGCTCATCAGTTGACAGTTCGCCGAGTTAAGAGGCAGTCGGTTCTGTGCACCTCCGGGCACCATCACTTCTTTGTTCATTCACTAGTGAATCAATAGTCTTATTATTCTTGCCAGAACGTTTCCACGTTACGAAGCATCTGTGCCCGGAGATACTCATCATTCCCTGTCACTCAATTCGTCCAGGAACTTAGCTTCAAATAATTTGTATTTTTTGCCCTTGCGGCCTTTGTCTGCAGCGTCGCCCACCGGACGAGCCAGGTCCGGTCTAACTATCTTGCCGCCGATAGTGTGCATGTGTGTGGATTAATGGTGTACGTCTTCAATAACAATCATGTCACACAACCTGTGTGTTAATTATTGACCTGCCACTTTTCTGCCTTACGGGGGTGGGGGATCTCCCTACCTGCGCTTCGAACGCTTTTCAGCGAGTTACCGTTATTCTTTTTTGACTAATTAACGCGCATTATATTTGCACTTCTACGAAAATAATACAAACTTCAAGTTACGTCGCTGTAGTTTATAAGTTCGGCACGCGATTTAGAAACATTAATTTCTGAACCCTCGAAATTTCCAAAAATGGGTTTTTTCAGGTTGCTGTAGGTATCTGTAAAAAGAACAATTTGATTAAAAAACACAACTATAGAAACAAAACTTATATTTTGAACTCTGCTATACACAAATAAAATAATGTGGTCAGTGCTTCCAGTCCCGTAGAAAAAGGATAATTGTAAAGTGCTTCACCCCAGCCGAATGGCTATATTAAATACGTCGGTGAACGACACCCTTACTGCTCCTGCCTCACACACGCAAACTCAAATCCTTCTAGGGAGGCCCCTTAAGGACCACACATCATCTCATAAAGTTATCGTAAGTTAATGTGGCCAATACTCTTGGCGAGTACTTTCTCTCTGTGGTACAGGTGTGAGGAGCGCCAAGACTCCTCTGTGTAAGTATGGCGTCGAGTGGGGAGAGAACAGTGTGTTATCGACTTGGCCGTCGACCGTACGACTCTGAGGAAGAGTTGCTCTCCGAGTGCCCCTTCTCACTTACAAGGCTGTTCAGTGGAAAAAATTCATAGTTTTATACGTATGTCTAAGTCAAATTTTCCAAGTTACGGGAACATAGGAATAGCAAATCCAAGAAACATACTCGAATGAAATAATTGCCTCTAAAATGAGATATTATGGGCAATATCCTAAAGGATTTAATAACACACATTGGAATTCCCATGTATTTTGAAAAATATCTGACAACGATGAAATGTGCGTCATTTATGGCAATTAAAAAATAGACGAAATTACTGTTATGTATTTAAAAATATTATAGCAAATTACCCATAATATCTAATTTCGATGTAATTTTTTTCATTCGATTAAGTCACTTAGTTTTTCTTATTTTTGTGTTCTTTTAACTTGCAAATTCTGACTTTGATATGCCACTATGCGAATACTATGAGAGTTAAAACATTTTCACAAGTGGAAAACAAGCAATAAGTAATATCTATAACATAAACCAGAGAACGCAACTGCGGCTCAGCGCGACAACATATAAACAAAAGAAAAACAATTGCAGTAATTTACTTTTAAAATTTGAACAAACACTCACTTCTTCTCATCAGGCACTTGGCTACAGACCAGTAAACCCAACAAACAGATGAATCACGGAACAACTGAGTTAAGTAACAGCGTACCTTTTAATCTCTCGTAATGGACAGAACTTTGTAATGAAGCAATTCGGTTATTATATATACATTTGTGGCAGTTTGAATGTGTAAAAATGCAAATATAGTATAATTTATTAATTGCATTTAAGTGTGAATTATCTGTATATATTTGTGTGCGTCAAAAATTTGTATTTCTGCAAACATTATTATTTAGATTTTATTTTTCTACTATGAAAAATGTTGTTGACATGTTACTATCCGCGCGCCAGCTCTGAGTCCTTGGCGTGTATGCGTTAATCGCCCGTGAAGATATAAACGATACAAAGAGGTCGATAGCATGTCGATGCATATACTAGCCACAGAAATGTAAGATAGGATATATTTTCCATTGTGTTACTGTATTGAACATGATTTTCTTCGACGAACAATGCATCCATATCAATTTAAAGGGGACCTGAGAAAAAAAAAGAGACATATGCAAGAATCTTTACAAGGATGTATGAAAAACTTACGAGCCAGTAAGTCATCCTTGGACAAATGTTTCCTAAATTTTCGTAAATGGGTATAAACAAAATCAGAGTAACAAATTTAAACTGTCTTACAGTTTAAATGTAAAAAAAACAGGTATACATAAAAGTTAGTAAAACATAATAAATTTTATGTGGAAAACTTTACTGCTTCTTTCTGTAAGTCTGTAATTGCCATCTTCATTATCACTACCGCTTTAGTTGACCTTGCGCTGCACTTTGTTGTTATATATATATATATATATATATATATATATATATATATATATATATATATATATATATATATATATATATATATATATAT
>PNEQ01082417.1:0-12906 GCA_003012365.1 Medauroidea extradentata | reverse complement strand
ATCAAAAACACACCAGCTGTCTTCAGCGATGTGCGACGCAACATGTTACGGCGCTGCACTGCATGTATCGGGTGTGGCGGAGGACATTTTGAGCAGCAAATTTAAAAGGTAAACGTAGCGAGTGTAACACATGCACGGTGTCTCGTACAGTCACAGAGCGTCAAAGCGGGTAGTACATAACACAACAGATGTTTTCACTTGCTTGTTGTCGCCAGGTTGCCTGCGTACCCCTGTTACTTTGGTGCACCATTGCAGGTATAAGGATGCATTTCCGGACATGGGTTCCTTAATCAAATATGTTCCAAACATGCACATCTACCATCCCTATCAATTTGTAATACTTATTCTTGGCCACCCTGTATATGGCACTCAGACTACCAGGGCACACGACGTCCGACGAACCGACCTCAAAATCAACGGGATCAAACATTCTCGACAATACATCTGCAGCTGCATTATCGGAACCCGGAACATGATGCATCACGAACTGAAATCGTGGTAAACGAAGTGCCCATCGGCCCAGCTTGCCGAAGTAATGTGAATGCCCTAGCAGCCAAGTAACCGCCTGGTTGTAGCTATACAGGTCAAATTCTACCCCACCTAAGAAAGACTCTAATTTTGGAGGTTCCCCACACACAGGCTAACGCCTCCTTTTCGAAAGAACTTAAGCGGCATTCTCCGTCTTTCAATGTTCTGCTAGCAAAACCGACAGGACATAACTTACCATCCCTCAGTTGACTCAGCGTTACCCCGAGCGCCACACTGGACGCGTCAACATGCAACGCAAATCGTAGGTCAAAATCAGCCTTGTATAGAGATGGGGCATTTGCCAAAGCGGCTTTCAATTTGTGGAAGCTACATTCCTGCTTGCTGCCCCACACAAACTCCAAAATTTTTATGCTTCAACAGATTAAGAGGAGCAGCTGTCTCTGAAAAATGCGGGATGAACCTGGAATAATATCCCAACAACCCCAAAAATCTGGAGACCCCACGAACAGTCTTGGGACGGGGAAATTCCACCACGGGACGCACTCTCTCGGGATCCATAATTAAACGGCCTTTGGACACTATATATCCTAAGAACCTGACAGAAGGAGCCGCCCAAGTGACCTTGCTCGGGTTCACGGTAAGACCGACTGAACGCAACCGAGTCAATACCAGGTGCAAATACTCCAAGTGTTCATTTATATCAGCGCTGTACACAATAATATCATCCAGATAATTATAAACACATTTAAATTTCAAATCAGACTGTACGTAATCCAAAATTCAGGACAAAGCTTGCGTTCCAAATTTCGCTCCCATAGGTATGCAATTGAATTCATATTGTGCCCAAGGGGTACGAAATGCGGTATACTTCTGACAATCCGTATGCAAGAGACACTGATGAAAACTAGCGTTGAGGTCAAGTATGGAATACACTTTAGACTTCCCTAAATGCTGAAGAGCAGCATCCACCGTAGGGGCAGGAAACGGATCTAAAAATATCTTTTGATTAAATTTAGACATATCTGTCACCAATCTAAACCCTCCGTCTTTCTTCTTCACCAGAAATGCTGGACTTGCATAATCTGACGTCGAAGGTGAAATCACTCCTTCACGAAGCATCTTATCCACAATTTGCCGCATGATCGCCAATTTGGGCGGACTATAGGAATAGAAAGGCACTCGGACTGGTACCTTATAAGTCATGGCAAACTTGTATGGCAGTACGTCACACTTTCCTATGCGTGTGGATACAACGTCAGAAAATTTATTTAAGAGATCTGGCACCCCCTTATTACAGCTCAAATTTGAACCAGGCAATCCATGCATGCACCCTAAATGTCCGCTGGAAGAGATCTGAGAGTTATGCAAAGGACAAACGACTGTCGGAGCAAATTTAAATCTTAAGCATCGACCATGTACATCTACCACACCACGGGTGTGAAACAAAAAATCAGTACCGAAAACCAAATCAGCAATCAAATCTTGCACTATCCAAAACCGATGTGTCCAAGAAAATCTATCAATCTAAAGTGCAGCATGACAGATTGTGTGCACTTAACAGCTCGCCCATTCGCTACACTAATTTCCAATACACTCGAATTGTCGCAACGAGACCACAAATTCAAGTCTCGACTCAGCAAAAATTCCCAAAATTTCTCTTTTACAAAACTATGCGAGGCGCTGGAGTCTACCAAACCATCTCTTACAACAACATACGACGACACACTAATGATACTGTCCACGCGCATCACCAATAAATCCACCCGTCGCCTACTCTTCACGCGCAAAGAAGCTATTCAGTTTCCCGCACAATATTTCCGGATGTGTCCCTCTCTTCCGCAGCAAAAACACACTCTGCGCTCACGTTCAGTGACCGGGAGTGTACATGCACGAGCTATGTGCCCGCGTTGATTACAGTTCGCGCATCACAGCGTAACGCAGTCTACACACATCCTAGAGGAGGTACGCGAAACAGTAGCCTGCCTAACACCATTCGAAACCTGATTAACACCCCGTGTTGACGCACTCGTGCGCATTCTGTCGTCACCCGACTGCACGCTTGAGTTGCCCATAACACCCTCCTGATTTAACCTCCCTACAAGAACATTCCGATAGTAGTCCGCATCCAAGGACAACTCGCGATCAATATCTATCGCTAATTGCCGCAAATCTTGCACACTCACGGGCAAAGGTCGTACAGATCGATGCACTCGGGCACTCTGTAACATGCGATCAATAATACCCTGTATGATCTTACTATCTGTCCTAATCAAATTGATCGCACGCGCGCAATTCAGTACGTCACACACGTAGCTACTCGTCGACTCTTCCGGCCGCTGGTATCGGTCCACATACTGCTTCTTAACCGCTGTGCGAGCTGACAACCCACCAATACACGCTAACAACGACACCTTGTAAGCCTCATGACTGTCAATAGCGCCAATGTCGCGAGTCAACATCGCGCTCACCCCATCACCGACGCGACCCGACAAACAAGTCAAGAAAAAACTTTCTTAAAGTTCACATTGCATACCATAATACACACCATCCACTGCAATTAGAAATTTAACTATTGCATCAGGATCAACTGCCGTCAAAGTGGGTATTGCCTTTACCCTTTCCATCAGCACTGTCTGACGGGCCAACACAGGCTCAAAACCTCCCATTCCAGTGTTATTAATGGCCCGTAGTGAATTACTATACGACATAGTGCGTAAGCGTAGCGACTTAACATCTTTGCTACGTTCGAAAGTTACGCCCGCACTAGTCAAATATTCACACAACTCTAAATAGCAATACTGCAAAACAAAATCCGGCACACTCGACATGGTGGTATAATAGCGATGTTCCACAACTCACTGGACACGGCCACAAAGCAAAATAAGACACTAAGCCTCGACGAATTATCCCGTATGTCCCCAAGTACGTCACCTTAAGAAGTATTAAATTAGAACAAACGCAACTAGCCTTTCAGCAGAGTCGCGCAGAAAATTGTGCCCGAATCTCGTGGGAACAATTTCACAAATCCCTACAACTTTAGCACAAGAGCGACACTCTGTGCTAGGCACAAGTTTCCTACCCACACCTCTACACTCACTTCATTAGGCGTTGTACTTACTCGCTAACGGGACACGGGATTATCTACTGCCATAACATAAGCAAAATTAAATGTTAACAAGCTCACTTTTAATATCCACAAGGTTTACAAGGTACTGAACAAAAGCCCTCAGGCTGATCATAAAACATCGTATGTCTAATTACAAGTCAAATTGAAGCATTACACCCAATTAATAAATACAATTAAATGGGGCATCCGATTCCCTCGTGACCGAGACGGCACTGCATCGCCTAACGGCGCAAAGAATTAGTGAAGGTTAAAGACAAACTCTAAGAAAAAAGGTTCCAAATATTAATAAGACTTACAAGAAACTAATAAATGGAAGCATGGTGCCGCGACGGCCACGAAGATCTCGGTAAACTCACTCGCTAGCAGGACGGAGGAAGAGTGACCCGAAACCGCTCAGGAAGGCACGCCTAGGCTCGGGAGAGAAGGGGAAAAGGGGGGAAAGTACGAAGACGGCCGAACCTGGCCGAACATTCACGAAGCTGCGGCAAGCACGTCAGTGTCTATGCGGGAGGGGATAACGAGTTCATTGGCGGGCTAACACTATGGTAATTTATTGAAGAATGAGTGTTGGAAATTGTACTCAATTGTGTTGTAAAAATTTGTTTATAACATAAATGATGATTTATAAAACAAATATACCTACGTAAATTTTTGGCAAACTTTTTCGCCTATGTACCACCTAACTGGCATGCAGTGGTTTATTGAAATATCAGTATGAAGATTTAATGTTATGTATCTTTTGATTTACAGTTAACAGGGCTCAAGGCGTTGGATTTGGTAAATCTACTAAAAAATAATTCACTTAAGTTAACTATATCATTAAAAATTTTAGTTATTTCCAGTTGTAGGCTTATATTAGATGTTTTGGTTAAGAAACTTCTTAAATTGCAAAATTTTGCACCTAAAAATCCAAATTTTCCCAGAGGGAGGACCCCTGGGCCCCCTTTTTATTGATAGAGGTAAATGTATATCTTGGTGTGAATGGGTGGTCACACAAATTTTTCGCTGCATGTCCCTGAAAGTAGCTGGTCACCACTGATGGAGAGCACTGATATCTTCCTCCACGAAAGTTACAAATCAGCAAACATGTGATGCCCTTGACTGTGCCTTCGCTAGGCATCCACAGGCATAATCTGTGTTAAGCATGTGAGCGTATACGAGTTCTGCAATTGAAAAGCCACACACAGTGTTGTCAAGTCTCATCACCCCCCTTCCCTTTGGGTCAACTTGGCCAATGTACAGATTGTTGCCCTGTTGTGATGCATATCCCCACATGTTGCAGAACTAATAATTTTGAAAACATTGCATGCATTACAAGTGTGTTTACATTATTATTTTTATTGTATGTACACCATATTTATATCCTTTACATTTGGCTGTCAGAATCATTGCTTCTGAACATTACACTTAGTTTCTTTTGAAGTTACATTCAAGAACCGTACATATGTTCGACTTACGGAAAAATCTAGTTGTGTAAGGACTGCAGAACGTAACCCTCATGTAACTCAGCACATTTCTGTATTCTATAGATGAAATTTGCCCTCCATTTTGTTTATTGGCGCTGTGGATACGAGATATTTGTATTAACAGTTGGAGCCCACTATAAAAATTAAAATATTGTTTCACAAATGTGTGTCTTCTATTTTAAAAATTCATACTTTATTAGCATAAACACTTGCAAAGTAACATACATTCTCTCCTTAACACACCACAGTCTCATCATGATATATGAAACATGATTTTCAAAAATATGCCTACCTACCATAATGTGTACAATATAAATCCAATTATCTGTTACATCTTAGGTTTTTTAAATAATTTGTGAAAACTGCCTTCAGTTTGTTTTTCCTTTTAGCAGAGCTTTCTAATGTTTGCATGCAAAGTTTCAAGTTTTCATGAATTAAATAAACTGATATATGAATCGTGTGTTATGTAAAAATTTTAGCTTTATGTCTGTCATGGCAGAATGGCATAAAGCGTTGTAAGAAAAAAGAGGGCAGCCTCCTCTTCCTCTACTCACCTACCCCTTCCCCCTAGAAGAAGCATCATTGGACACTGATGGTAACCGACTGGTTCACCTGTAGTTTTTTAGTTCAATAAGGCTCTGTGACTTGCTGCCACGGTGACACCTCGCAAGGCAGGATATATGAAATGAAAAATAAGTTGCATGGCCTCGTAAGCTTTTGGTACTGGCCACAAGAGCCCATGTTCCACAGGTTACAGTTATGTTTCTGCAGTGTATCTTTTATGGGTGCTGCAGTTTCTGTGGTTAACATGTATATATTACATAGTTGGTGAATATGTCCTTCAGCTAAACATAGTCATTTTATTGGCCAGACAAAGTCTTATTTCAGCAGCACCTTAAAGTCAATGTGAATTCTACACTTTTTCAGCATATTGATGGTGGCTGTGTTTATTCACATTGTAGCATATTTATCTTGCAGCATATGTTTAAAGTCATGACATTCAACAGTGACTAAAATATTTATTGACTGAGTTTTTGAGCAGAACGTAGGCAATGTGCCATCATGTGTAATTTTTTTAAAAATATGTTCTTAATCGTTAAAAATTATAACCGGGTACATTAATTTAATTTTCAGTCTTCTTGAACAGGGATTATGTTGCTTGCTTTGTAGTAGTATATTTGTTGCTTGTTGGAGTTAATTAAGGGTGAATGCAGAATAAGGAACATGTTTCATGGATAGAATCTAAGAATGAGTTCTAAATTCTTATGGTCTGGATGCCATTGTGCATTGTGAGCGTATTTTGTTCCTCCAGTGGGGGTATTTTACTATGGTGGTGTATTTCTTCAACCCACCCACATAATCTAGATTATTTTAAAGAATTTTTAATAAGGCATGAAGCAGAAGAGCAGATTTTGTTTGATGGTTTTAGTATAGTGTTGGCTTGAATGCTATTAAGGTGGCTGCAGATTTTGATAACCAAAAATTTTCTGAGTCGCATAAAGTTGTGTGCAAGTGACTGAAGTAGCTAGATGCACAGTGGTTACTTAACAGCAATGACTGTGATAGGTTGTGGTAATGAAAGCTTAGGAGTTTTCCTTTAGTGAAATCATTAGTTTCTATTTAAGTCACAACTACACTTGCATTTTATTACTTGGTAAAATAATATTTAAGTTACCACTGCAGAAATACCTCTAGATTATACTATTTGGAGTTTCCATGCTGTCTTTAACCATTGGCTAGCATGACTGAAACTGACAGTCAAATGCATGACAAAAGATCCACATGAATTACTGATAATGTGTCAGTCAACTTAGTTACGAATTTGTTTCCATTGAAATTTATATTACTTGCGTTATATCACACAGCATCGCAGGAAACAGTTTTTTGTTTTATTGTGTATTTTCTAGTTTTATTGAGACTATACAAAGTGGAAAAATGAAGATCTTGTAAAGTGCCTTGAACTTTTGACAGTGACTGTACTGCATGTGAGTTGAGTTTTATTAATTTTTCGTCGGGAAATCTGGTACCTACATGTTGGCTACAATTTGTTGTTAATATAATTTGGTTACTGCTCTTATTTTCATGTTGTCAGAATGTGAGCTTAGGCTGTGCCTGTGAGCATGTGGGCACTAAGGCAGATACTTGCATGTTCACAACTGCCTTGTTACCTTTAAGCGCAAGGCATTAAACTGGTATCAGTCTTCTCATCCAGGACTTCTCTGTAATTGTCTGGTTTAAAAATTTGACAAATAAAAAAAACATATTTACATGAAACTAAATGTATTGTTTGGTCTGCTGTAAGCCAGTAATAAAATTAATACTTATGCCTTCTTATAAAATATACTTTACATTTGTCATTATTTCAGGCACAGACATTACTTAGATTCATATGCCGCTGGCTACTCATGCTTATCCTCTCATTTATTTACGTCACACTCGTGATGTTACTCATGGTTACTGACTGCTTAGAATTGTTGACCTGGAAAGTTTTTCAGATAACTCTTGACACATGTTATGTGTACTATTTTAAACCACACATTACAATGAGTGATGTGTACATAATTTTATAATAAAGCATTAGTGATAGTTTGCTCAAAAATTTAATTTTTGTGGATAGTTTGTTACAAGCTAGAGTCGGTCAGTGCCTTGTCATGCTGGCCAATGCTTAAAGATGGCAGTATGCTACATCGTCTCAGACAAACATTGGTGCAATAATATTTTTCAAATTAGCAAGTAAGAACATCATAATATATTAATCATAACATTTAAACAACTGAATGTCATACTAAAGGAGGATTACTAAACTTTGATTCCCACCATCTAACATTTTCATTTGTGCATTATTTTTGGTTTTTTTATTTGTTTATGGAAGCAGTTGGCACAGATATTTGTGTTATTGGTTTTATTTATGATATGTTAACAGCATGTTAAGTTTTCATTAAAATGGTCTTGTTCATGAAATAGGTTATTAACTCAAATTTTATGTTTTTTTTTTTTTTTTTTTTTCATATTGCACTTAACTTCAGGCATTCAGTAATGCAAGTACTGTAATTTAAGATCACAGGTTTTCGTGGCCATTGTCTTCATGGGTTTGAGCTGTGTCAATGTTAAATTTTTCATTCTTGGGGAGAAAATCTCGAACTGTGATGGTGTTCAAACCCAGAAACATAGAAATAATTTTGTTTTTGTAAGAACGTTTTATGGTTTAAGCCAGTAGTAAATAAAACTGCTCTGTCATACCTGTTAGCTACTTTTTATTTTGTTGCGCAGTGTGCTGTAAATATTTATTGTTTATTGTGAAATATTTTAAAAATTTTCAGACTGCTTGTTCAAGATATGCCCTAGTAACCGTTACTCAGCTCAGAAACAATTCTGGAAAGCAGCTAAGCAGAGCGCAAGCTCAACCACTGATGCAGTACTTTTGAAAAGGTTACATGTAAGTAGTTCAGTTATAAACACAATTCTCAGGCAAATTTTTGTTATATAGTTTAAATTTATACTTAAAGAGTAATTGAAGGATGAGTTAAGGGTGTTCAGGGCAATAAAATCATAATTTTATATTTTTATGAACTATTGTTAGTTTTGTAGATGATACTTATGAGTACATTTTACTCTTACTAAACAATTTTAGCTCTCATAATTTTCTCATAGTGTGGTGTCAAAAATTAAAATTTGCTTGTTACGCTGCCATGCAAATTGTGAAAACCAACTGACCTACTCAAACAAAAATAATTCACTGTAAACTTATATCCCATGAGCTATGCAATAAAACATTAAAAAACAAACAACGTAATATTTTGAATTAAAAATAAATTGTGAAAGTACATAAAAAAAAGTTGCAAATTCATTTTTTTTTAATATACAAAAACAGTTAGTGGCAGTTTTTCAATTGTTTAATTACGTAACCCATAGTATGTTATTTCACTGGGAATTATTTTACGTACCTAAGTCAATTGGTTTTAACTATTTGCATGGCAGCAGAACATGCAAATTTTGACTTTGACGCACCGTTATGAGAAAACTACGCCAGCAAAAATTGTTTCGTAAGAGGAAACTGCACTCAAAAGTATTGTCTACAAAACTAACACTATTTCATATAACTATAAAATTATGACTTTATCGCACGAACATCCTTAATGTGAAGTTGTCTAGAAAAAAATTATCAGTTGCCTGAATATTTAAAAATTGTATTATTTTGTACATTGTTGTGTTATGTGTTGCTAGTTCATAACTTTTTTTTTATATTTTAATGTTACTTATTTGATTATTGTGATAATTTTTGTGTTATGGCAGGCAACAATTTTTTTAGAGTTTGTAGAAAATGCCACATCTCTGCTTTTGTAAAGCGTAGTGGAGAAAATAAAAGTGAGCACAAACACATTATAAGCTACAATTTTAACTACACAATTCCTTTGTAATATACTGTTTTCAGAACAATTATAAAGGTCAAATTTGTGCATCACAATTGATAACATTCTTTATTTTCTTGAATATATTTTTACTGAATGGCAGTTTATTACTTATTTATTTGTTACCACCTACGTACCAGTATTTGATATAAAAATTGATTAGAGTTAGGAATTTTGTATATTATGTTTTTGCAGGTTCGTGAAAGATAATATTTTTTGTTCAATGAACTTTGGGATTTAATAATTTCGTGGGGAATTATTAAAAACTTAAATTTTTAAATAATTAATAAATGCTTTATGATAAACAACTTTAGTACTAATTTATTAATTATGACTTTGAAATTCAAGTGATTTAGAATTACAATAGAATCCTGATTTAACAAACTGGGAAATAACAAAAACAGCAATTTTACAAAAAGATTTTTAGAACCCTTGAAGTCTTAAAATTTAACATAAATAAGTATTTTTACTTAAAATAGAATTTACATTAGTGTTAAAAGAACATATTTTAAATACTTTACCCCAATAGTTCCTCGAGCATGTGCCGGTTGCGGTTTGGCAACATATGTGGTTTCAACACAATGGTGCCCCTCCACATTACACATTAACTATACGTAATCATCTTAACACTGTATTTCCAGCATAGTGGATTGTGTGACCATTACTCTCTCCAGACCTTAAACCACTCAACCTTTTCCGATGGTGGTTCATCAAGACTCTGGTGTACGACACACCCATAGAGTCAGAGGAAGATCTGTTAGCTAGGGTAATGGCTGCCTGCGACAAAATTCAAGATACACCAGGTATTTTCGAACGAGTATGCCAGTCTTAGATATGCCGACTTAGTTATTGTAATGTATTGGGAGGCCACCAATTTGAACACTTGTAGAATTTCTTATGATAGTGCGAAATGACGTTGGTAGTGCACAGACGTGAATTAAATGTCTTATTTTATTTCTCGTTTAAGTGAGACAATCCCAACTAATCTGTTGATGAAACTCAATAATGTTTTACCACACACAAAGTTGCAGGATGCATTCTGCTATGGTGGAGCACGCAGTGTCAATCCTGGTTGCATACTTGGTAGGTAGTTGCAGTTCTCTGTGAAAACAAAAACATTTAATGACTACCCTTAAAGGATGAGATTTAGACAGTTTTTGTAAGAGACATTTCTTTTTATAATTTTTCCGACGTTTTGCTATTTTTGGTCACAAATAGCACATTTTTACTGTTACGTACCTTTTTTTTCAAACATAAAGGCATTACCACCCCATTTAAACATGATTAAGGTGTGTTAAATGTACAAATCCCTCACGTTATTATTGATTTTAGTAACACTTTTTGGAAACCAGAAATCTGTTTCTGTCAAGCAAGCCATTTTCAAAATATCACAATAATTTGTAATTTTTTCTCAAACTTTGGATGTGTCGAAAGCCCTCCCTCCCTAGTTGACCTTGACCATGGGTTCCCTACATCAAACTTTCTATTTCAGCTTCTGGAATAACCTGTTAAAGTTTGTCGGTATGATACACGTTGTACAAACAATAGCTGTTGGCCTAGATGGGATCAGTATAAAAATTATAAAGTTTGTACCTCTTACTGTGTCCCAATTTTAAACCAAAATTTTAAATTTTTCTCTACAGAATTCTGACTTTCCTGACCGATGGAAGCAATCAAAGATTATTCCAATAGCTAAAACTGTTCAACTGCTAGAATTTAAAGATTTAAGACCAATAAGTACTCTCCCAGCTGCCAAAAAAATCATTGAAAAAATAGTTCATTATTAAATAAATGAATATATGTTGGCTAATAATATAGCATTTGAAGAGCATGCAGGATTTCATTCTGGTCATAGCACTTACTTTACTCTTCTAGATGTAGATGATGATATGTACAGAGCTTTTGATGATTCCAAAATTTTAATCTTATTGTTTCTAGACTTTACAAAAGCCTTTAATACATAAATCACGAATTGCTACTGACGTTACTAGCTGAGATTGGTTAGTCACAATCTGTACTGAAGTGGTTCAAAACATATTTAATGAACCGGCAACAGCAGGTTCATGTACATGCTAACAAAGGAAATTTGGCGTCAACCAATAGATATAATATACTTGAGGTTCCACAGGGTTCTATACTGGTACCATTTTTGTTTTCTATTGTTATGCTGGGCATTCAGGATTGTTTTAAGCATATGAAATGTCATCAGTATGTAGATTATACATAATTACGGATATCTTTTCCAGTCAAAGAAACTTTACATGCTATAAGTCGAATTAATGATTATTTAAATTGACTTCACAATTGGTGCATTGTAAATGGCCTTAAGCTAAATGCTGGAAAATGTAAGTATATATCTATAGGGACACCAAAATATGCTTACAAAATTAGTCACCCAATCAAAATGAATATAAATAGCATACCTGTTTCGCTCTGTCATCATCATTGGAACCTAGGGATGATATTTGACGAAAACCTCACATGGCACAAACATATTCCCATCTGTATTCAAACCGGCTACTACAGGCTCAGAAACCTACAAGTTCAAAAACATCTTGCCCACAATAACATAAGTTAAAAATGTGTGACACTCTGGTATTTTCACCCTTTAATTATTGTGCTGAGTTGTTTGTTTGCTTGGATAAAGTCCAGCAGTACAGAATTCAAAAGCTGCAAAACATGTGTGTGAAATATATTTATTGTATAAAGAAAAACAATCACATCAGCAAACCGTTATCAAGGACATATAGGCTCAGTATGTACAATAGATGCAAATTTCACTTCATTACTCAGCAAAAAATTATCAACATAATTAGTTTCCAACTTATTTGTACACCAAAATCAATTAACAATCTTCAACACACAGAAATAATGCCAGGTACAAAAATAATGTTCAGATTCCCAAGCAATACAGAAAATGTTCGATAAATCATTTAGTTACCAAGTGTACAGACTCTGGAATGACATTCCATACAACATCCAGCATCGCACACGTAAGGTACTTGGCCTACCCACCCTATCCCTTTCTTTTTTCTAAATTTGTTTGTTGTGCAAAATTGTGGTTTCATGTTGGCATAAACGTAACGTAACCGTAAACTTAACTTCCGTAACTTCTTAAATACGTTTATACATGTTTTTCGGCGTCAGCATATGTCTAATGTGATCCCGAGATGCTTCGTGGGGCACTAGTTATAATGAGGGGGCGTCGCCTAATGATTGGGAAACCTGGCTTGCCTGATACAGTGCGTCGAGATCGCCGTGTGTTAGAGATAAGAGAAGACGTGGGAGTTATATGTAAGTCGTAAAACCGGGACTCAACACCTCTATGTTGGTGTAGACCGCAGCAGAAGTGCAGCAGGACACTTTCAATTAAAGTAGATGTATTTTCAATTGTAATTAATGTGTAAAAAACCAT
>PNEQ01082416.1:0-12906 GCA_003012365.1 Medauroidea extradentata | reverse complement strand
ATTATGCAACAATGCCACCATTTTTTTTTTAATATTACGGTGAATTTACAAATGATGTGTCACTACTCTAATGTATACACAACACATTAAATGTCAGAATGCAATATTTGTATTTGTCATTTAAAATGATATATATGACTGAAAGTGTTTTGAACTTTAAAATGTCTCTCCTGAACATTTTACTTTTTATGACATTCTCACTTTTCTTCTTGTTGTCTTCATTTTGAGTGTAGGTTTGATTGGTTATCACACGACTTAATTTATTCGTTTTGTGCGGCAATTATTTAAATTGCAAGTAAATTCTACTGTTCTAATGCACATTTACCTTTACAATATGACTTTTAAGAGTACGTTGCAAAATTATCTACTAGGCATTGTTCGTAACTACGATGGTTTTGATTAATTCGGAAAACCAAATAACTTCCACAGTTTTCCTGTTACTTCATTATTACGAACAGGGACAAAACTTGTATCACTTTTTAAAACGGGCCCAGAGCGTTTTTTTTTTTAACCAGCATCGTTATGTAACGTTACACATGACTTTTTTTGTTGCTACCAGTTCTGCCTTGCCTCGGCGCGAGCACGGGCAGAAATGGCTGCCATTCCCGGCAAAATTGGCATGCTAGTACCACCCGAAAAGCATATACCAATAAACTGTAAATATTAAGAATGGCTACCCATCAAGAACCGACCAAACTATTGATTTTAGATATATAGTTTATTTATGAAAAAAAATTTTAGAAACGTTAGAAATAGTCCTGCGTTAAATTATTTGTTAGGTCAGGTTATTTTAGGTTACTTTAGGTTATGGTATTTTGGGTTAGTTTAGGTTAAGTTAGACCACGTTAGTTTAGGTTAGGTAATCTATTCTGACCTAACTTAACATTAGGTTAGGTAGGGTTAAGTTACCTAACCTAAACTAACCTAATCTAACCTAACTAAACCAAAACTAACATAAAATAACATAACAAATTTTTTCATAGGACTACTTATAACTTCACTAGAAACATTTTTCATCATTAAACTATATGTCTAAAATCTATAGTTTGGCCGGTACACGATGAGTAGTTATTATTAATATGTACCCAAAAACACGGTAAAACAAACACCAACTAGCAGAAAACTAGCAGAACTGACACAAAACTGGCAGATTGGTAAACCACGCGAACAAACCACATGTTACTGAGGTATGCCATTGCAGTTGTTATTACCAACCACATACCAGACGAGTCATATTTCATTGGGCGGTAGGCATTGTCCAAAGTGTAGAATTCCACAGTAAAATGATACACCCCGCTTGTAATGCAGGGTTAAATCATGAGTATATATAATGGTTAGAGGCCCGGATATTTCGCGGGTTCAACGCCCAGCAGGCTAGACTCCACAGTCCTGTGTGCACTGTCCTCAGCTATACTTGTTCATTGGCTGCTGCTCCAGTGAGTGAGCATTTGAACATTTGACGATGTAGCGCAGGAGTCCGTGAGCGTTTTTACGCATGTCTGCCATTGGTTCGGAGTCCGCAAAGTCACGTTTATTAAACAATGACCCGATCGAAATAGTTTCCAACATGTACATGACTTAGAAATCCAACCTCTCCTCAGTTGAATCCGCGAAATTTCCGGGGCTCTAATAATGGTACATTGCGAAAATTGTTGTGCCAACATACCCCTGACAACGCTGTAGTTTCTTGCGACATGAATGATTCGGTGATACACTTCTGACACAACGTAGCTGTCTGCAGCCAATAGCAAGCATAAAATGTTACAATATCGGGATTCTTATTGGCTCAGTCGAATAGGGCAACAACTCCAGGTACAAGCTAAAGACAGCAATCTTCTGGTAAGCTACACGTGTGTTGAATTCCAGCAAAGTCAGGTAATCCCGCGATAAACCATCATATCTAACTATTAGGCCTGTAGTAAAGTAACGGTAAGTTTTCTGGCCTATGTTCAAAGATATATTTTGTTCCTCTAGAGCCCGTATATACCGATGATTACTTACTACACCGAAAGGAAAATGTTCAGTGACATTTGTTTGATTGTTTGATACCGGAACAATTCGCATTTTCTTTTGGTCATAATCTGCATTTCAAACAACAATAAGTTCATGCAACTTTCGCAATTGGTCCTTGACGTACTAAACACTTCTGTAAAGAGCTCAGCCAATAATATAGAAGCACCTAAATGTAGATCCTATCATGTGGTATGAATATGTCCTCTAGCAGACAATGAGCTGATGCTGTCTGCTTGAATACACATGTATTCTTGACAGCTAGCCTAAAGGTCAGTGAAACCTCGAGTTTTTCCGGGTCTCCGGTAAATGGTAGGTGATATTGGTGAAAAACCCCTCAGGTTTAAAGTGCAATAATATTTATCCCCGTACTTTTTCAGCTGCGCAATGTTTACGTCAGAATTGTTCACTTAACCATATTATATTGTTGCCAGGTATGGTTGCACTTAGTTAAGATTGAGCAATAGTCGCCATCTTGAATTTTTGCATTTTGTGTCATAACTTTTCTTCCGGGTAGTTTCTTAGAGCTTTAACCTAACTACGGAATAGAATACTCACTGATAGAATTTTAGACACTATAAATCTTTATTTTACAGTTACTTTTGTTACAGATCGAATTGCAGTTTAAAAAGTAAGAACAATTTTCTAACTGTAATGACAAAAATATATTTATGGTGTCTAATCTAAAATTAAATTAATATGTATTCTATCGTGCAGTTTTATTAAAGTTTAATGAATTTAGCCAGAACAAAAGTTATGACACATAGCTTACAAATTCAAGATGGTGACTATCACTCACTCCTAAGAACCCCTGATTTTCGAGAAAAGATTTTTGCCCCACTTAGACTCAATGCATTATGGGCACACCTGCAGTTCTGCTTTGTGGTCAATGATTGGCTGTTTGCAACTTTCTTGGTCCTGTAGTAATACCAGCTAATCACAGACGTGTCGTGTGGTGTCTAACCAACCTCGCATTATGATTGGCACAGTTAAGTGAATGAAACCCCCTCTACATAAAGATACGCTGCCAATAACAATGAAGCAAAGTAGACAGTACATGGGCACATTTGACATTAAAACAAGCTGGTGCAGAAATATTTTTCGAGAATCAAGGATGCCTACACATAGTAAGATCTCACGATGAATGCCCATATACCAATGAGAGAGCGAGTGAGAGAGATTTTGGTCAGCTCTTAACATAGAGGTCTTTAGCACTGGTGAGGGGTGACATGAGGTGAGTATGGAGCAGCGCCAGAATGAAAGGGCGGGGAAACGGGAGAGTATATATATATGTATGTATGTATGTATGTATGTATGTATGTATGTGTGTGTGTGTGTGTGCTTGTTAAATAGTGTACACGTATGATAATGTCCCCCATAAGGATACATTTATACCTACGAAAATGATGTGTGACTATTAAAGCATAGCAGTCAACGGTCAGATGAACAGAAAGTCTGAGAAAAAAGTGGAAAGAATAGAAAAGAATTTAAGAACGGCAATAAGATAAATTATGTTTAGCATCACAGGTTTGTTCCGAACTCAATCATTGCTATTTTATGTTGTAAGATGTTAATTATAATGGCATTAATCTTGTTTTTTTATATATATTAGCTGGTTGTTGCCAGCAGGCAGAGCTTGATTCTTATTTCTACAGGTTTATATGTATATATTGTGCGACACGATGAATGACTCAGTCTAGATAACACACTTAGGACTTTTGTACTAAAATATTTAATTTTTTTATTTACTTGCTTTTTTGTATGTTTGTTTGGAACTAATAGTTACAATGTTGTACCAAAACAATGTATTTTTTAGGTGGCTCGCTTTCCTGTCTGTGATTTGTCTGTTCGGTACAAATTTTGCAGTCGATTTTATTCCAATTTCCCGATGAGCTAATGACTTGAAACTTTAGATATAGCAAAATAAGAGGAAAAAAAGGAAAAATAAAATATTTATTTTAAAAGATACATATTATGTACTGCGTTAAACTAACGTCTTGATGAACTAGAGACTTGAAATTTTAAACATAGACCGTAAGTAATTGCAAAATTTAACACACACAATACTACAAATCACAAAACAATATTTAAATTAAAAATAATAATTTAACATATTTTTATGGCAGATTGAAACGTTTAAAGTTTAAAACAATTTATCCTGTAAAATACTTGTAAGATTTAAAACGAATAACGTTGGGATCATGCCACAATTAGTTGATGTATGACTAGCTTACCTAAGTTATTAACAGTTAGTTCAATTGCAGTGGAAATTATATAAACGATTACGTGAGTTTCCTCCACGATAGTTACTCTGTACACTACAGTAGTTACTATTTTGTGTTAATTACATTTGCCCCACGTTTTTCGTTTAATTCTTACAATATTATACAGGTGTTTTCATAGACGGCATTATATTATACTTTTAAGTCCGTTTAAAATATGTCATACGCTCAGTCAATTTAGTTGTTTTATTTAAATATTATTTATTTTAGCCTCAGATACATTCATCTGTTACTGCAGAAAAGGGTCAGCAAATTTAGTAGAGTTAAATATTCTTAAATAAATAATTAATCGTTACGCCTAGTGAGATACAGTTGATATTGTATATTTGTATTATTATTTTAAGGTTAATTTCTAGATTCGATTAAAATTTCTATATTTACCAGTGACTTTAACTAACAACCGAGCAGGTAAGAAAAGTTGCGAAAGTCATTAAAAATTCAGGAACATAAGAATCCATAGTATAAAGATACCCGTTATTTTAATTTCAAACAAACTATTGTAGTCAATTATTTAACAAATTTGTTTAAATTATTTTGAAATTTCTGGATCTACAAAATTTAAGAACCTTGACCATATTCAGGACTAAATAACATAAATTAACGGTGTGTTTTAAGTTAAGTTATTACATGTTATAAAAAATCGATTATTTTATAGTAGTCACATTTTCCTTAATATGACTGGTATTAATATGTGTTTGTTCCAGGTGGCGTTCTCCATGTCTCTGGTAAAACTTACCTTACTGCAAGTGATTGTGACGACTGTAAGGGCCAACATTATCGAAAATGGAAGTTGCAAAGACACAAGAGAACAACAGTTCGCCGTGGAAACAACGTCCTTAGTACGCGGTTATTTAACAGAAAGTGTAGGATCAATTGTAGTGTATATAGATCACACACACAGTTTCACGCAAGACCTCATAATCAACTCATTTCATGCACAAGCAGCAAAATCGTTGTATATTTTCAAAGAGAATATGAACAGAAGTCATGAGTTTCCACTAAAAAGAGCAGCATTTGTAATAATGTCTGATAGCAGCGAAGTTGATGTATTTATTCATCGTCTGGCGCACGCTTCGAAAATTCCGTCGTGGAAATCTTGGTTCCAAGTTATATTCATTTTCACAAATTTAACTGACACACTCAGTGAAATTTCATTTCATCTACTGAAGACAAGCTGGAGGAAGTTCCAAACTTTTAATTTATTGGCACTCAGCAAGGCTGTGAATGGTTTTAGGTTAAAAAAATTCGTTGAGTTAAAAAGTTTTAATCCATTTGTGAGTAAAGGCGAAACTGTCACAGTTAAAAGTACCCAAAAGCTAAAGCAAAATCATTGCTTTGATGCCAAGGGGTACCCGGTGACACTAGCAGCCCATGATTACCCACCTTTCACGTTCGAAGAAACAAAGTCAAATGGAGAAAAAACACTAGGCGGCATTAACGGTAAAGTTGCAGATATGGTTTTAAAACCAGGAAACTTTTCCATCGTCACACAGCCGAGCGCAATAAGAGATTTATCTCAGTGGGTACTACCAGAATCTTTTTATAGAGGGAGTTTAGACGTACCATTTCCATTCACAATTCTTCTGCCTGAATATGTAAATCGGTCAGCTTATCCTCACATTTTAGATAAATTGGTTCTGATAGTTCCAAAGTCCCAACAAGTTCCAAAATGGATGACATCGGTGTTGCCATTTTCTTATTCACTTTGGGGGTTGTATTTGTCTTGCTACCCAGGTCTGATTGCAATTGGGAAGTTATGCTCGAGTTTCTCGGTAACGGATACGAGTAGAGCTTTTCGTAGTCTTGAAATATTTAGATTGTTGTTTATTGGAGCATCAAATCTCCAAATCTCGTCTCTGTGGTTCAGAGTGTTCTTGGTTTCTGTCATGTTATTGAGCATTGTACTGAATAACGCGTACTCTGGATCATTTTCCAGCTACATAACAATACCTCAGTACTATGATGACATAAACACAATTCGTGAATTTGTCGATCAAGGAATTTCTGTAGCAATAGCTGAAAAATATGGTTCCAATATTGAAGTTGATGTTACCTCTGTAATTTTTGGTACGGACTGGAGTGATGATACATCAGAGCTTATATTAAACCAAATGATGTCAGTGGATACGGTTGATGAAGCACTTGACTTAATTATAAATCATCGGAATGTAAGTCTTCTGTATTTTTTGACTGGTGCAATTTACGAAGTGAGTAGACAACAATTTTTCCGTAATACGCGGCCACTACTGCACATAATGAAACAGAGTTTGTTCCCTCTTTACGGTGTTACAGTGTTTCGAAAAGATTTTCCTTTTACAGAATGGTTGGACCGTAACATGTGGTACGTAAGAGAGGCGGGTCTGGTAGAAAAACTTATATCAGATACTATAGCTATTGTTGAATCAAAGAATAAAAAAGTTGACAGTGTTATTACTCCTCTGAATACGAACCATTTACAGACATTTTTCTATCTACTTATTTTCGGGTATTGTGTCAGTACTGCAGCTATTATATTAGAACTAACAAGTTTATATTTAAAATCTTTTTTATATGAAATTTGTATTATCATTTTTGCAAAATAATGTACACTCGATTTTGCATGTCATAAATTTGTTGCGAATGAAAGGGCTTGTGTATTATTTAACTCTCAAAATTCTTGTCGAAATATAAAAATGTATCTCTGTAATAGTGTTTAAGATAAATTTCGGGTCATGGTGGTAATATATTAAATATTACTGCCCAGTTTTTATAGAGTAAGCTCTAAATAGGGTGAAATTTCCAACATCTTGCTATGAAATTTAATCATTCAAAATTCTGAACTATGACTAACAGAGACGACCAACTAGTAATTTGCAAGTTGAGTTGTATCGCATCAGGGAGGATACGGGTTCGAATCCCTGTTTTTTTTTGTCATCCTGATTTTTATTTTCGATAGTTTTCCGAAATCACTTCAGACGAATACACTCTCAGTTCTTGTCCCGTGTGTAAGTTATGTGTATACTTTTCTAACACTCAGTGTATACGAGACGTTTAAAACAAGTAAAATATTATAAACTAGTCGAGAATTGCTACAAACGTATAGAAAGACAGTCGTAATGTAATTCGTGTACATTAATAATATTCACATTTATAGTTTTTCTGTGTTCTTATCATGGACTGGTACCTAGTAATAAAATATTATTGTATTCCGTTGTTAAGAGACACTGTAAAATAGCGAAAATGTTTAGCATAGTCTCCAATAAACTATAGTATATTGACCGTGACCCGTGTGATCAGTTTTGTAACGAATCACACACGCTGTGTGTTCAAGCTGTGCAGTTCTAACTGGGCCTGTTGAAGAGAGAAACAATGCTTCAAATAAATGATAGCCAATATAGATACAAAACATTCAGTGTTATGTACAGCATGTTAGAACCTAGCAACTATTCAACTATACCCGCGATTTTCCAGTGTCTGTAAGTATTCGTAAGCAGTCGAGCTCTTTTTATTCATTTAAATGAAATTATTTATCTCATTCTATATTTTGGGACATACATGTTATAGAAATATTACTAAAATTAGAAAATTACAATCTAAAAAATTGACGAATTCAAACGCAAAATTTTAAATTTCCTGCAAAATTATTTCCAAATTATTTTACATTTTAAATATGTTGTAAAGCAGTACTTATATAATGAAAAATCTATACGAATTTTTTCACTGAATATATTATATGAAAATTTTAAACTAATACAGAGAGCCGTAAACAAGAATAATGAAGTCAATTGAAAATGGAGAAGCGATGGAAAGCGTAAGTAACGGAAACAGAGCTCCACAGATAACCCACATATAAACACAACCAGTCTTATTTTGAATCAAACAAAGCTTTCTATCGTGTAAGGTGAGTGACAAATTGCCCAGTGACTAGACCAACACTATAGTTTTCATAAGGTTTTGAAACGTGTATCTTACTTCCGTACTTAATTATTTACGTTGTTGTTCGCAATATTTTTGCAATATTTGCATTACTCGGAATTATCTTGAATTAAACTGTCAGATGTCATCTGCTAAAATAGAGTGAACGACGTGAATGTAGAGTATGGCAGTATGATAGAAGAATATTTGCGAGACGCGTCACTGTCTTTAACACCCACTCTTAGTTTTTATATTTTTGTATTTTTTATGTTTTTCTTTGTTTTGTTTTCTGACGTCTTCGGACACGCACAACACTATTGAACTAAACCGTTTAGATCCAAGATATGCGACTAGTCCGTTAAAGTAAACTTTATTGATTCCAACCACGGTCGTAGAAGAACAGGTCTGGACACTCGCCTATCTAACAATGTACTTTGTTTGACCCCCTTGTTGTTTGGCTGCAGTTCGTCAAGTTACCGAGAATGCCGTACTTTTTGGCGTTGTTTTCTAGGCGGTCGGACTCAAACTCCGTCCACTTTTTTGCATTGTTAAATTTATAAAGTAAATAAAAGTTGCTGGAGCCTTTTCTTAAATTTGTGAGCGAAGAAAGTATTTCATAAATGGATAAAAAATACGTTTTGATAAATTGTTTATCTTAGCGGAAAGGAAGTGGGCGGAGTTTAGTCCGACCGCCGTAACATCAGCGCCAATAAAACACAATATTCTCGGTAACTTGTTGAACTACAGCCAAACAACAAGGGGATCAAGTTTCCAGGCGAGTGTCCAGACCTGTTCTTCTACGGCCGTGATTCCAACATATCCTTTATACAAAGTGTTTCTTAAATAAGGGGACAAACTTCGCGTGCGTGTTCCTCATGAAAAAGTATGGTGAAAACATGTTTTGCACTTCTCACTTAAACGCTATATTAAGGGAGTAATGGACCTCTGAACATTGAATTTTAAGAAAATATTTTCCCAAAATATCGGAAACTAATTGACGTATAAAAACAAACTTTTCAGCATTGCTTAATGCTACTGGGATCTTCGAACCTACAGTAAATGCTGCTTTATACCTTACACTCTTATGGTAATAGCACGGGTGACTACCCTCCAATTGCATGCAACTTTTATGCCGTCCGGATTTTCGAACATTTGAAAATGGTTTATTGAGTAAAGAGACCTGTTTACCAAAAAAGGTCCTCTTATCGCAACTGTCTAACGTGTACCGTTTATGCTCAAAACACACTTAAGATTCGCGTCGACATACAGAGCCTAGAGCATAGGCAATCCTGCGAACATCCGTGTGACGTGTTCAGCGTACAGACATTGGTGGACATTCACTCTAAAACAAGTACAATACTGTTAAAGTCGCAGAGCAGTTTGTTGCTAGTATTCTACGTACATATCGTAGCAGTTGTGAACGAAAATGGTAGGTCCCAGGCAGCTGAAACATGTGTAAATTGTATCATTGTGTTCGTGATGCTGATAATAAACCAAACACGAATAACTTCGTGAGGTAATACTTGGAAAAAAAATAATAGTACAGTGTCAGTACAGTGCCATTACTCCCTTAATATAGCGTTTAGGTGAGAAGCACAAAACATGTTTTCGTCATAGTTTTTCATGAGGAACTCGCACGCGAAGTTTGTCCCCTTATTTAAGAAAAATCATGTATAATTAAAGCACTATAAAAAACAAAGTAATCCAATACAGAAGATTTTTATTTAATATTGCTCAACAATTTCCCTAACTATCATGTAGTAAGCATTTCTATTCATAATACCTGTACAACATTTGTCATGAATTAGTCACTTCGTTAAGTCAAACCTCAATGAAAACGACTACGCGTTCACGTAAGTAATCATTTACCCTATCCTTGGACTAAACAGAAAATACCGTAAAAGCCTATTTGGAAACATGACGTAGGTAAGTAAGTTTAATTTGAAGCTAAATTATTACATAGCAAATTCATTTTACCCAATTATTTATATTATTTGCAACAAAAAATGATTCACCACTATACTTGTATTACTTAATAAAACTTAAAACATTTTCAAACAAACAACGGTTGCAACCTGCATTCATTTCCTTATCCTGCAAATTGATGCTCTTCGTATATTTGATGCAAACATACATTTTACATTTATTTAAGTGGAATAAAATATTTCTTCACATCAGATATTACGATGTTCCTAGCAGGAATCTCTGTGGTACATCGTACAAACTGTTACGAACGATGACAACTTATAATTTTAAAAAAATAGAACCGCTAAACCAATTAAACCACGAAGCAGTTGAACCAACAAACGCCATTAAAATTTGGTTGTAGTGTTACTTGTCTAATTTGTCAATTACTTCGTATTTTCGTGTCTTGAAATAGTGCTGATAAGTATCGTTGGTGTTAAAGTTTAAAAAAGAAAAGGGGGAAAAAAACACGATCATCACTTGAAATATTACTGTGCAGTTACAATAAGATGCCAGCACCAAATAATTCATGTGGTCTGAGCCAGAGATCAAACCCAGGTTCTCGCGAATAAGAGTCCAACATTTTACAGTTTTTAATGTTATTATTACTTATTGATGTTTCATTTTTTATGAAACAAAACCATATGCTTACACAAGGAAATTACAATGCAATATAATAGTTGTAAGTATGACATGTCTGAGTCTCTGAAGAAGTTTCATTCAGATTGAATATGTTTTTGTCCAACTGTATGGAAGGTACGCTCACAACGTTCATTCGGCCGCTTTAAGGGTGTTCATGTGCGATAAAAACATATTTTTATCGCACTTGACGCATCTTTACGAGAAAACTATGCGAGTTAAAATCTTTTCATTAGAAGAAACTATACTCACAAATATCGTCTAAAAACTAACAATATTTCATATAAATATAAAATTATGTAGTTATCGCTCTTGAACACCCTTAAAGGGGGAAGCGAATGTCGCACCACGCTCCGAAGGTTTCTTCACTCTAGCCAATCACTATATTTATCTCTACACTGTGTTGGTCAGAAGAAGAAAAGTGGCCGATCGTACCATTTACTTAGGGTTCCTCGACGCGCCAAATGATACAGCGTGTGTGCATACTGAAAGATCTGGCCGTTGATAGTACTTAGCGAGGTGGTCCTTGATACAACACGTGCACATACTGTATCATGCCGGGCATGTCTTTCTAACCCGAATACGATAAACTAAGCCTTACCGAATATTGCCGAAGTTGAGGGCATCCACGTTGACAATGTGTGGGTAGAAAAATATGCTTTAATAAAGTAATAATGCACAGAAATTACGCATCTCGCATAGCTAATAGTTGAATTTATAAAGTATTATCCAATGTTACGTGTAATACTTACAATATGTTATGAATATAACACAGAGCTACCAACTGGTAAAGATTAAAATTGTATTCAATTTCATGTTCTGATGTTGAATGCATTGCCGAGGTTTTTGCTGCCAACTTCGGACGTCACTGGCGAAAATAAGAATCTCGACATTTAACTAACAGTTACAACTCTCTTCTTATGTAATCTTCGATATAGGTTGTTCAGGATAAAGGGAGCACTTAAAATTTTACATTTGAAAAATATCGCTAGCCGTTACTTCATATGATTCGTCGTTAACTATAGTTGCCTTACTGCTTGCATGGTTGGTAGTGAAATTACGCAGTATAGTTCCGTGTATTTTCCCATTTACAGTACATACGACAATACAGAAAGAAGCAACTGAAATCTATATTTTATACAATTAATAATTAGCTTTATCAAGTTGTATAGATCCAAACTGACTGCACAATTTCTCTTACACGGGCAACCATCATGTGACAAGTCCAGAGAGTTTAGGCATGTCCCGTCGTTAGCCGTTATACGTGGAAAGGTACGAATTTGCTGAAAATAGAACTTAAGCAGGGCTCTTTTAAGTGCTGACTTTATTCCGAACTGACTACACCCGGCTTTGCGGTAAGAAGGGACAGGTAAAACCGTGCGCATATTCCACCTTGCCTTACCAGCATTGTGACGATAGCATGATCACACTCGACCTCATAGCAGACGAGCTGCATAGAGCGTGCCTGGCACAACGTTGATGACTAGATATGATGGTTTACCGCGGGAAAACTTGACTGTTCGCTGGGTTTCAACGCACGTTAAACTTACGAAAAGGTTACTGGTTTTTTACTGTACTTCGAGCAGTTGCCCTATTTGACTAAGCCAATAAGAGTCCCGCTATTGTAATATCTGATGCCTAGTTTACGTCTTCAGACAGCTACGTTGTGCCAGACGTATATTACCCAATCATACATGTTGCAAGAAACTACAGTGTCTTCAAGGCTATGTCGACGCAAAAATTTTTTCGCGATATTCCATCATCTCAAATGATGACGTATTGCTAGAGACCGGAAACATTCGTGAGTTCACTGACCTGTAGGTTAGTCTCCAAGAATCTCTGTGAGCTCAAGCAGACAGCAGCAGTTAATTGGTTGCTCGCTTACACAGTAAAACGGGCCTACATTTAGTTGCATTGTTGTTATTAGCTCAGCGACTTCAAAGAAGTGTCAAATTGGTCACCGGCCAATTGTGAAGGCGGCATGAACTTACAGTTGCTGGAGTTCTAGCTTGTTCCTGAATGAAAACGTTGATTATTACAGTTCCTATATATATATATATATATATATATATATATATATATATATATATATATATATATATATATATATATAAAT
>PNEQ01082408.1:0-17404 GCA_003012365.1 Medauroidea extradentata | reverse complement strand
AGTCCATCCGTTTGTGGGAATGTACGTTTGCTGGAACCGCAGCTATTCTCCGTCCACGACTTCAGTATTGCTTCTCTATTTTTTATTATGTCGGCAATCTGAGTTTTCCCCACGTCGAACTTCGCAGCAACGTCACGGACGCTTAATTTTTCTTTTTCACGCATCCTAATCACAGCTAATTTATCCTCTAAAGTTAAACATTTACGCTTCTGAGACATTTCACACAAAATAAGTCACTCAATTACGACTGCTACACTATTACGTGAAGCGTATGAAAAGAAGAGTAAACAATGACTAAGCGCTACAACACGCCGCATTCGTGTGTGGTGGGAGGATCGAGTTACACGGCAGCTGCGCGCGTGCATGTGTGTGTGGGGGGTCGAGATAACGCGAGGCTACGCGCTACCTGCTTACAAGGGGTGTACAAATTGCACTTTCTTAGTTACGGCTCGCTGCCGAAACATTCATTGAAGCTGCTTTGCAACTGTTTTCGCGCCCCTATTTTGCGCATTTTGTCCGTTATTCACTACTTATTATGTGTCCGCGTCCGTTAATAAGAATGTCCGTTATTTGGAGAGTATTTCTTCATAAGGCTCCATGTTAATCTGCCGGTGATTGGAAAAATGTCCGTTTTTCGGAAGTGTCCGCTATTCGGAAGTGTCCGCTAAGGGAAGTTTCACTGTATATTTAAAGTTACGAAATTATATTTCGGCCTACCGCAAAGTTTCTTTTAGTGCTTCATGTTTAAACAAATATTATTTGTAGTAAAGAAAGCTTTTTGCTGTGCGTGTTAAAACTTTTATAAAATTCACCGAAAGTATTATGAAACGAAAACGGTACAGTACTGCTCTTTGTACCACAATGCATCATATTTCAGTCAAATTCAGGGTTGTAGTGGTAAAGTATGCAATATATTTTTATAAAGTGCTACTGGGGTTCCAACCAGCCCTCGGGCTGCCTGACCATTAAAATGTATTTTTGCTAGCCAAGAAATAATCACATTTACTATCAAATACTTTTTAAATATGCAGTTGTTCAACTAGCTTAGAATATTTATTTCTAAAGACGAAATAATATTATATGTTGCACAACATTGCTAGCAAGAGACGTGTGATCTTACACTGATTAAAAAGAAAACGACACACAGTAACAACAAAGGATGGATGACAATTTATGCCAATGTGTTTTAATTAACATGAGAAAGTGGCCATACCATTTAATAATTAAATTTTTTCCTATTCTCTTAGAAGGCCTACGTGAAATCAATTATTTAGAAACTTATATTAAAAATAATTAGATTAAATAGGTAACAAGCCGTTGTAGTTCCCTGTGAAGAAATGTATATTTGTTTACAAAATCCTATTTTTTAAAAATAAATTTTGTGTATGTAGCACATCAACATGATACTACATGATAAGTGTCTCTAAATAAACAGAGGTTGCATAGTTAATTACCCCATTGGGCAATACTTGCAGTTATTATTAACGACCGTTGCATGAATAAATACTGTAATAAACATTATTGGTAGTTATAAACTTTGTTATACTGTATAAAATTAGACCTTGAAGTAACAGAGGTCACATAATATTTTTATAAATTTTCAGAACATAATTTTTTTCCAAGTATGCTCATTTATAACATTATCAGCTTATAGAATACATCATTTCAAGCACTGTTTCTGTCCGATTACGTAAACCAATTGACAATATCGCTTACTAAACTGTCTATATTTGTCGGCAGACATCGAAAGTGATTTATTTTGAATACTGAAAATGCTGCTTCTGGCATGTTTGTAATACACGAATAATGTAGACCACAGTTTAATACAAAAGAAACGATGATAAAAACGCAACTTTGATTTTAAACGCAGTTTTTAACAAACTTGTATAAAATCTTAAACACTGAGATTTTTGAAAATATGCATTCGCAAATGTTTTTTGACACATAAACATGAATGATATTTGTAGGGCCTATACACATTTTCGTAAACATAGTACTGGCTTTTGCCGTATAAGTACATAGTAATAAAAATTGTTTAGTAATCGTTATGCTTACTACTTTGGCATAAACACGACAGGTGTGCAAATAACCCATTCCATCTGGCTGACAAAATGTATTATGGGGTTAAATGGAAATTTATCTGATGATCTGTAACTAGACACTTAACAAGTTGTAAAATGTAACTTCGAGAAAATGATTTCATCAAGTAAGCAGTGCTAATAACAAAAAAAAAATCGTTTATGGAGACTAAACAATTAATAATTAATTTAGCGCATTTTACAAATACATCTTTACCACTAGATTGTTATAAAAGTTCGCAGTTGCCAACGCAAACTATACTACAGTTATTTTTGTAGTATTGTTCACGCAACCGAAGGTGTGATTTATTTCCTCTTCCTCTGAAGACCTTACGCACATCCATTCCGTAAAACCTGTTCTCTACAACTGCTGACGCACGTTCAGCTGCGTAACGAAAATATCTAGTCGCGCGTGGCCAAGACGTCGGTCATTTATCCGAAATTCTCCCTCTCTACTTTGACTCTTATTTTGTGTCCCTATTCTACTGGCGTGGATTCTCAGAGAGAAAAAAGTCAGCGATGGCCAGGGGGGAGGGGGTATGCTGGTGTTGTCTACTCAATGGTGCTGTGGTCCCCAGTGCGAAGGGGTGGAACATTCCTAGGCGAGAGCAAGGAGTAGGGGAAGGTTGTAGACGAGGCTACGCACGCCGGCTGCTGCCTGCCCGGAGCACGCCACACTCCAGCCGCCAGCAAACAGAGAAAAGCAGAGAATCATACTAGACAAATACGGCTGCGAATATTTATTCAATGCTGTGACATATCGTTTTTATCCGCGTGCATCCTGCGTAAAGCTTCAGAGTAGAGATGTATATGAGTTTTGAAAGGTTTTAATATGCATGCGTCCTGCAACAGGTCGTTGAAAACAGGCAATTTGTTCTTTTTCATGATTTTTTTAAAAATAGTAATAATAGTTTTAGCATGACGAAAGTGGTATACGTCAATAGCTATAACTTTGAACTCTTTTATATAAAAAATCAATTTATGTACGCACAAAAGTTTTAGGAAAAAGCCGGTATGGCGAAGTGTCTACACTGTATTTTTTTTCGTAGCCAGACGGAAGCCTTAAGGGAACAGAAAATGTAGACAGGGGCAGGGGAAACCAACTAAGAGAGGAAACCAGGTTGACTGATAGGAGTAAACAGAAAGGAAGGCACATGCCAAAGGAAAATGAAGGAAGAAATGAAATAATTAGAGAGATGAACTGGGTAAGAGGAAACGGGGTGGCAGTATTCGGGGACTCCATATTGAGGCACGTAAATGTCGTAGGGGCCTACAAGGCAGTTAGAGGTGGAGAGAGGATGCAGGATGTAGTGACCAGAGTAGAGAGGAGTAATTTAACTGGCATAAAGACAGTTGTAGTACATGTGGGGACAAATCATCTGGTGAGGAGGAAGTGAGGAGTGTACTGAAGGCAGTCAGGCACAAGACTAGAAATGCAAGGATAGTAGTAAGTGGAATACTTCCGAGAAAAGGTGTGCAAGGGGTATAAATCCTGAGAGCAGAGGAGATTATGAGAGAGCTATGCTAGGAATGTGGGGCAGTATTTGTCACAGCTAGAACAAGATTAAGGGAAGGATACTTTGCTAGAGACAAGGTGCATATAAATAGGGATGGTGTTGCGATTTTGACTGGAATGATACTGGAGGTAACAGGGAAAGAAGAGATGCAGCAGAGAAAATGACATGGAGGGAGGAAAAATGGAAGGCCAGGATAGGTAAAGGGGAAGTAACTAAAGTTGAGGATAGAGAGAAAGAAGTAATATTCCGAGAAATTGATGGTAAGGGAAAACTACAGGTACATAAAGATATTAAAATAAAAAGTTGGAAAACTGTTAAGTTAATGGTGATTAATTGTAGGAGCATGTACAACAAAATGGAGGATTTCTGGGGAAGAGTCGAAGGATATGGAGCCAACATAGTAGTGGCTGTAGAAACATGGCTGGATGAAGATGTGCAGGATGGAGAGTTGATGAGGAATGGATATAGTATATTTCGAAGAGACAGAAACAGGAGAGGAGGGGGGTTACTAGTGGTTCTGAAAGATGGACTAGAAGGGAAAGTGGAATGGGTGGGGGAGGCAGTAGAACTAATTGAGATAAAAATTCAGGGTTTAGAGAGAATTTTGAGGCTGATTGCAACCTGCAGGCCACCAGGGGAAAAATGAGATATAATTGTGGCACTTAAGGAAAGGCTAGATCAGATAGGGGAGGAGAGATGTGTAGTGGTAGCAGGTGATCTAAACTTGCCAGGAGTGACATGGGAAGAAGGACCTGAGGGGGTAAGACCAACGACTCCGAGATGGGCATGTCAACTGGTAAATAGGGGATTGGGACAAGCAGTAGAAGGAACAACAAGGCAGGGGACCGAGGAAGATGGCACTTTGTTAGATGTAGTCTTGGTTAGACCAGTTGAAGCGGTGGTCAGTTCAGTAGTATTAGAAGGAATTAGTGACCACAGAATTCCAGTAGTTGAGATGGCCACAAAACTGATGACAGAGGTTAAAGATAGGGCTAGAGCAGTTAGACAGTTTAAAAAAGCAGATCAAACTAAAATAAAGTCATACTTAAAAGAAAACTTTGAGACATGGTCTAGGGAGGAAGGAATTGAAGAAATGTGGGCAGATTTGAAAGAAATGTTATTAAATGTGGTTCAACAGTTTGTACCCATAAAGAATGTGGGAATGGGAAGAGATCCCAACTTATTATGGAAGGGAAGCTAGGAGGCTTAAACACAAGTGTAGGCAATTGCATGCTAATATCAAAAGGGTAGAAAGCAAAAGTATGAGAGATGAAATGAGGAAATTAGGGAAAGAACTGACATAGAAAATAAAAGAGGCGAAAAGCTCGTATATGGATAAGATGATGGAGGAAGGGCAAAAAGGTAGTTGGGATAAGCTATTTTAGTATGTAAGAAAGGTAAGAGGAAGTGAACAGAAAATACCAACACTAAGAAGGGAAGGGGGCAAGAATCCGTAACTGATGAGGAGAAAGCAGAGGTGTTGCAGGAGCAGTACCTAACTGTGTTTGAGAAAAGGAAAGAAGGTAGATGGGAAAGTAGGGAAATTATTAGTTTCTACAATGATAGATGTAAGATAGAGATGGGGGCACTGAGAAAGGTACTGGGGCGACTCAATGTTAGAAAAGCAGAGGGACCAGATGGTATTGGAAATGTAATGTTAAAGATGGGGGAAGGAGAGATGTGCAGATACCTACAAGTACTTTTTAGCAAATCACTAGAACTTGGTAAGTTGCCAGAAGAATGGAAAACTGCAATAGTGGTTCCCATTTACAAGGGGGGAGGAGATAAGGTGAACCCAGCCAGTTACAGACCAGTGAGCCTAACATCTAATGTTGGAAAAGTTATGGAGAGACTAGTGAGTGAATATATTGTTATGGTAATGGAGGAAAATGGAAGTATGGACGATAGACAACATGGATCCAGAAAGGGGTTCTCATGTGAGACGCAGTTGGCAGGATTGATGGAAGATATACGGGAGGCTATGGATGGGAGGAAACAGGTAGATGCGTGTTTTGTGGATTTTGAAAAGGCGTTCGACAAGGTGCCACACGTAAAATTTATGATAAAACTGAATGAGTTGTTGGAGGATAAGATGGTGGTAAACTGGGTGAGAGAGTATCTGAGAGGAAGAACCCAGAGAGTACGAGTAGGACACACACTCTCAGAGGAAGGAAGGGTAACATCAGGGGTTCCACAGGGTGTGTTCTAGGTCCCCTCCTCTTTTTAATTATGATGGGGGATTTGGGGATAAACATGAATTGTAGGGTTCGTATTTTTGCAGACGACTGTGTATTGTACAATATGATTGGAGAGGATGGGGGTCTGCAGGAGGACATAAACAAACTGGAACAGTGGACGAAGGAAACTGAGATGAAAATTAACATAAATAAAACTAAAATTTTGAGATTTAAACAGAAAAGAGAGGTAGTCAGAGAGACATATAGATGGGGAGGACAGGAGATTGGAGAGGCGAACAGAAATAAATATTTGGGAGTTATTCTTCAGGATGACTTAAGATGGGGCGAGCAAGTGAAGTGTGTTACAAGTAAAGGTAGAAGAATGCTGGCCCTGCTGGGAAGGGTGTTAAGGGGCACAGACAAGAAAGTGAAAGAGAAGGGATACAAAACAATGGTAAGACCCATTTTGGAGTATGCGGCGGCAGTCTGGGACCCGTACGTGGGAAGGGAAGTGGTAGAGGTGGAAAAGATGCAGAGAAGGGCTGCTAGGTGAGTCACAAATAAGTGGAGTACACAAGGGGAGAGAGAGGAGGATTTCAGGCCATCATTAATGGTGAGAGGACTGGGGTGGGGCACACTGCAGGAGAGGAGGAGAGTGGAGCAGCTGGTAAGGATGTTTAAGGGGAAGAGGGGGGGCACAACTGGGTGACAATATACAGTGAGGTATATTCAGGTGAAGGGGTGATCATGAGTGGAAGATACAGTCGGGGTGAAGAGGACAGAGAGAGGAAAAAACACTATGATTGTGAGAACGGTGAAGGACTGGAATGAATTGGCGAGGGTTGTGGTTGAGGTGACGGGAGCGAGGGAGTTTAGGAAAAGGTTGATGGGGTCGGAAAATTGAGAAGAGGTTGGTTAAGCAAACCCATGCCACAGGGCCGAAGCCCAAATGCAAGAAGAAAAATTAAATTAAAAAAAAATTGTTATGCTGCACATTTCTGAGTTTATAACAATTTCTGGTTGAATACTGATGAATGTCATTATTGGTCATATAATAGTTTGCTTTTTTTTATTTATTTATTATTTTATTTATTTATTTAATACGAAATGTGTAACAGATAATATTATACATTTAAGTGTGTATTAGAAGCGACGCGAAATAAAGCTGCATGGAGAGTGTGTATCGATAAATTAATTCGTTATGCCAAAATACCAGTTAAGTTGTTTTCACAATACAGCAGCGCGATTCACCCGACGCTTGCCACAAGCGACAAGTTCCCTCCATATCTTCATAATAGCATGACGAAATATCGCCGGTAGCAAGCGATGCGAACTCGTGCTGGTATCTTTTACCAAGCCAAATAACTTAGTAACTGTAAACCGTTTTTGAATAAACATGAACGGAAAATAAAAGAAATGATAATCTGTTTATGCTCGCATCGATTTAAATAAATTAATATCAAACAGAAATTAAAAGTTCGATTTCCTATTGAAAAATAAAGTAAGAAACATATATTAGCTTCTTTTCACTGAACTAACAGTTAATTTGCACTAATACCGGAATTTTTAACAGAATGTTATTAACATAAAATTGTTGTTTATTTCTTTCTAACTTGAAATATACGTAAAATACATGCACAGGGTTTAAAATGTAAACAACTCTTCTCCTTCTTTGTATAGCTTGCCAGCGATGAGCGTCAGATCTAATGTCAGCCGTTAGTGCAATGTTCCCGACGCTCGACGCTGGCGTCAAGGCTCTGATTGGCTGACACTCGACACTAAGCATCACGTAGCTCTATTGTGAAAACCGCTTTACAAGAAAAAATGTAAATATAATCTTTTCGGCAAAGTGAAAAATTAATTAGAATTTGTGCACACGAAAACTGTCGCTTCAGAATGCTCATAGCTTACACAGTACTTGAATGTTAGTTCATGCTGTTGTTACAATATATATCAATATTATCGTTATTGTCAATAGACTAAGGCTTTATATATAAAAGGGATAGTATGAGCTTGTAATTTTCACATTATTGGATATATTATGAAACATTCTGCAAACATAGCTTCGGAAATTATTTCGTAACATTTTTGTAAGAAAAAAATCTGGTTTTCAATAATAAACATAATAACGAAAATTATTTTTAATAAAATTCGCATGCTAAGTATAATTAGTTTTTAATGCTTATAACTGCATACACATGTCTACAACAATACCATTTCAACGATTTAGTATTAAGTAAATGGAAAAGGTTAGGCCTAACCACGTTCTAAATAATCCAACCTGCTACAATGAAAGCAATGTGTTTACTACGATACATACGGAAATTGAAAAACAAAATACAAATAGTTCAAGCAGAATTAGTTTACAGAATACTGTTTATGATATGTATGTAATTGGTTTGGCAGGAGTTCCGATGTGTGAAAATGACATTACTCATGACGATAATTTTACATTGTTACCTATCGACAGTGCTTTTGATATACATACAGAAACGTATTTTTAATAAAACTTTTATTTTTACAATGGATAACAGTACTTTCGCCTCCTAGTATTTATTTATCGTTATTAAATTGCTTCGCTACGCACATGTACAACATAGCATCTGCAGCCGGTATAGCCATTACAAAGGTTTAGAAGTTCACTACCAGGTGTCAGACACTTTGCTTTGCATCTCCCAAACTCAGGGGTGCAAGTTTCAATGTTACAGATGCATGGACTACTTTATTTACAGATCAATATAGATTTTTTCCAATAATTCAACTTTTTTTTATTTGGGTGTTTATTACTGTTCGAACATAAAGGCAGATTCACACGTCCACAGTTCATGCAGATCCGGACTATCCGGAAATCTTACAGCCAATCAAAAGGCTTGATATTTTCCGGACGAGCTGTACATAAAAAGTTGAGCTCATGCCGACTTTTCTGTATGTGGACTATGGCCTTGTTCCCTTTTTTATCGTAAGCACTGAGACGACTGGCCAGTAAAGCTATTTTTAGGAACGCCAAACTGTCGGTAGAGTCTCTCAGTAGAAGAAAAATAGGAAATATTTTCAGTAGCATTTCCCAGTAGCTGACAATGTTTATACATTCTGTGAGCTATTGGCATCTCTTTGATGTCATATGTAATGTTTATGTTTTCGATGTTATTATAGAACCGTTCAACAGTTATACAAGTTGTAAATTTAATTAATAGTGGATATATTTCGCAAATACCTGTACCAATGAATGTTGTGAACATTGTGAAATAAATTACTTCTAGTTTATTTATTTTGACAGTGTACCGATTACTTTTAATATCGCTTCTTTCTTAGTTGACATGTTTCATTCTACATTACACATATTTTAATTAAGAGTTTTTCTGTTGGGATTCTCTTTGCTTCGAAATATGGGAGGACTGAACTTTTAGTTTAAAGTCTTTCGTGAGACTGTTAGCACTCAATTATTTAAATAATTAACATGTTACGATTTGATTTTCAACTCGTTGAACAAATAATGCCTCATGTATATTAGGCAATGCACTAATTAATTCCACGTCACACAAGCACAAAACTTATGTGGATTAACAAAATCATTACTTGATTTAGAAACAGCACGCACACAAAACAAACACACAATATTTCTAACATCACGTCACTCGTCAGATACTTTAGCCCAGAGGTTTTCCGTTTGCGGCATAAAATGTGTCGAACGAAGAAAAGATTATATATCTCACTTGCGTTATAACAATGCTACATTCAATAAATTAAGCCCTTAATTATTCACGCAAAATGCCATTCTACAAAAATTTACACAAGTATCCATAACACAATACAATAATCCACGACAGTAAATGGCATTTGTTTTCACCACAATTGCACAAATAATTTTGTAACTACTGTTGCGAGCCGCGACTGTCTGGCTGGGCAGTGTAGTACGATACTGTGGTGGCAGAGCTAGGACACCCCTCTTCCCACCCACTCCTTGGCGCCGTGGCTGTCGGGCAGGGCGGCGAAATATAATACAGTGGCGGCAGCGCTAAAAGACCTCCTCGGGTGCTGCATGGATTGTATTACTCCATGATAACCACCTGCACCCAATATCAGGTAACCGAGGGAAATATCGTGATCTGGAATGTTCCTGTTCCCTCTTTATCCCTCGGGGTGGTGCTTGACTTTGAAGTGACACCTTTCCAGGCGGTTGGAGAACAGAGACCTTCCGAGATAATTCGAGAAGTAGGGGTGGTATATAAGGGGAAGCTGCAGCAGTAGCGAGAGAGTTTTGGCTGACAGGTGCCTGGGGCGATCTCAAGTGATAGTGACAAGTATTGGATCGCGACGACTGTTCGAGGGTGTCCAGCGAGTGGGACCGCAACAAGTAGTAGGAAGAAGGTGTTTCTAGGCCAGAAAGATTCTTCGGTATTATTTCATTGGGTCCACCATTGTGAGTGACTAGTAACATTTCCATATACAGAGAACTTATGTAGATGTATTTTTTTCCTTTATGTAAATAGTAGTTATTTGTTCTGTTTGACATTTATTGTGTTAAATTTTTTTAGACATAGATTTTTTTGTATATACAGTTGTAAATAAACTAGGTTAGCTTTATTTTCTTTATTTTATCAAAGACCTCCATCCCCAAACGTACCTAGCCCGCAACTTGTAGCACTATTTTTTAAAAGCGTATAAATTTATAACTTCACTTCCAGCATACTTGCAAGCACCAAATGGCTATGTAATTTGCGGTCACGCAGGCGATAGATAGGCCAGGGTAGATTTAGGAACACAGGGAATGTGCCCGACTCTACCAGTACCTGTTTTGGTGTGGGTCGACGACCAGATGGTCTTTGAACCTGGGCCACTTGCCCTTCAGTAGTGGATATGGACTCTGGAACTAGTGCTGCATGTCGTCCCGGCACTCAGGAGGTTGATTGTTGCACTCTGTGGAACACTATGATGCTGAGAGGTGATCCCATTATAGCAAAATAAGAACTCGCGAAATCCACTGAACTGAATGTCCGGTATATTCACGAAAATACCCTCGACCAGGTCACCACGTACCATGTCTAGATTTGACCTGGTATGACAGTGTATGCTGCTAAAAATGGCTCAGATCAACAATGAACATTACGAGTGTGAAATTTATACTGTGGCATCCAAGTGACTAACCCAGCATGTGTCAATCTTTGAGGCCAAAAACACGATAAAAAGGTTCCAGAAACTTAAAAACTACTGCACTCTAAATGGTTAGGTAGAAAAGATTGAGTGACCTCAGGGAGACGAGACTGCACGACACACGCGACTTACTTCCTCGTTAACCAAGCAAATACTACTGAACATGGCGTTTGGCGTGGGATGCGGCAGCGCACATTCCCGCCAAACTTGATGTAATGCTTTTATATGCTATTTTAATACAAACTTATGCACTGAAAAATGTTTAAATATTAGTATTAATACATTAATAATTTTTGCTCTTGTATCTGGAAGTCCGAAGTCTTTATAGGGCATTTCAGAAATAGGTCGTGAAATGAAAGCAACAATTAAAATTCTGTAAAAGACATCAGAATAAATTATGTAATATTTAAAATGTAAACACCCAAGCAAAATCCTAAACAAATTACAAAATAAAGAAAATACAAATATGACAATTTAAACCTTTTATTGGCAGGTTTTCCACAGTGTCCTACTGTCCTAGTCATTTTCAATGTACATTAATGGAAAAATATATCTAAAGAGTTCTGCAATGCAGGTAACATAAAATGTTTTTGTGTAAATTCACTGCATACATGTCTGTCATTAGTTTTGCACAAGTCGCCCTGTATTCAAACCCGATGCCATCACTTGCCATCTATTTTATGCCGTGGTGCGTAGCGCCCCGATGCTGCAATCATTCTCACACATTCTCTAGCAGCTGTAGTTAAAGTCGCAAATACTACCAATTTATTAGCGGGCCCTGCTTGAGGCTGGTAGTCCACCATCACAGCTTACATAAACAGGAGTTTACCTGCCATGCAGTGAAGATTGGCATTTAGGTGGTTTTTGTAAGTGTGGAGGGCAGTCACGTGCCCGAGATCCGGCAGCAGTAACCCAGATGTTGAAGTCGGCAGGACAGACATCCGCGGCACATATCAGAGGTTACGGTAAACTTAAAACACTCATTACTTTTGGCGCGAGAAATTTATCTCACTGGCACGAACACTTAGAGAAAGAAAATTCCAAACACAATTATCATATTTTAATTTAATAACATTTCAAACTATTGAAGTTACTTAAAATTGTGATATGATGATTGACTTTTGCGAACAAATATAAGTACTTGTTCGCAATATCAAATGATGCACATCGAATTGTCTGCTTCAAATGTTTTCATCCCCCATCATGCCTTGCATTGTCGTAACTCGTATGTTTCTGCTGAGACTGCCCTACCTCCTGCACGCCAGTAAGCTCAGCAGGAAGTGACATCATATATAGCATCCAATGCCAAATCCTTGCTCATCAGTTACTGGCCAGCTGTGTCAGTAAATATAGGACTGCAATATCAGTGGTTTCAGTGCTGTTAGTTAAGAAGGGAATACAGCCTATGCAGATGTTGCCAAGAAATCAACTTGTTCATGGTACAGTGTGTAATGGCAACGATTCAATGACTCGTGTAAGATTAATTTCTGTTGCTCGATATAAGTTTATTTAATTATTTCGATGTGTAAAATGTTATCAAAAACCTACAAGAAACAAACAATATTTACAGGCATCATGCACGAAATAAAAAGTTATATTAAAGACATTCCGCATCTGTGCGAGATACCCATAGATTTAATTTGTAAACATGCTCTCGAAAAGTTAATCAATACACTCATGTAAAGTTCGTGAGCGTTGTATTTTATTTCATATTATCTCCTTAACCATTTGCTGCATACTTAAAGGTGTCGAAGGTTTGCAAAGTCTCTATTCTAGTCTTAAGGCAATGTTCAGAATGTAGCGGATCTGTCTATGTATACTGTCATACAACTCTGCCTGTTTATTCATGCGAAAAAAAAAACATTAACCTACTTTTCATGTGAAAAAACAATTCTTAATCTATAAGGCCTTACATCACAAATGGTCTTTTTGTATACTGGTAATTTAAATGTGTACTGCCAACTCAATGCATAGTTAAGTACAGGTGACACCATAAAGCAATAACATACATGCATAATTTAGCCAAATATGGAATGGGGGAAAATTAATTGAATAAGATAACCAGTAAAAACATCAATTACAATTCGGTGACCACCCGGTGGCAAGTTTATCTGGCCCTATCACTTCCTAACTCCCATGTCCTTAAAATTTCTATCCCATAAATAAATAAATGCAAATGAGCTGTGGCGAGATCACTCCTACCTGCCCCTCTAAAATACAATTTATAAACTTTCCAGCCCCTTTCAATTAGCAATTCACACTACAAAACAATTCCACTCCCACAGAAACCAATACATTTCTTTAAAAAATGTACACAAAAAATATCTTAGGGATGTAGTAAGCTACCGCATACTGTCCTCTGTTAGCCTAACCTGCTATGTTCTCCTCCACACCTTATCAATTTCTCAATGTAATTTTCCTTCTACCTGTATCCTCTATTGGTTAGGTAACAATTAGTCCTGTCCATTCATATAATAATTATAATAGATTTTACACTTGCAATCGGACTAACGCCTGGTGGCGAGCAGTCTCCTTCCCATCCCCACAGCAGTTTCAATACTACAGTCCCCTCCTAAACCTTCTAACCAGGGCTGGCTTTCAAAGTTTAGCACCACTAGGCACATTTTTCTGTCCCTCTCCCCCCGGAAAAGTTAAATATTATTGTTTGAGTCCAAAACCCCATCATCGGTGAACCTTGTCTTCGGTGACAAATGTTCGTACCTTAACTGCCACATTTCCTAGAATGTCACTTGCTGTCAATGAATTTGTACACGTTAATGACAATATAACTTAGGATTACTACACTACCATAACAAAAACACAGTAAATTCAAAACTCTATAAGATAGAATCAATGTTATACACCATTTCATATAAGTTTGGATAAATCTGACAACTAATGGGCAATAATTTTCAGTATTTTGTGATTTGTTGCACACTGCACGACAATTTTAGCTTTAAAATGAACCTTAAATGTCAATTTCAGCATTTATACTACATAGTTTATCTTGTGAAGTGACACAAATAACACAATATCACAATTTATTGCCCTTATTTTGCTGTCAGATTTTTCCAAACTTATATGAAATGGAGTTCACAACATTAAAACAAAGCAATATATGGTCGTTACTTTAATTGGGGAGACCACGACTCAAAAGCTTAACAAAGTTGTTAAATTGTGTCTGTTCTTGGAATGTCATTCTGCCAATTGCTTTCAATTAATTTGTACAACGTACGGTTAACACAGTAACAAAAATAAATGAACATGATCATTTTACCAAACTACTCTAACAACGGTTTTTACTTTTTAGATGAAACAAATTTTAACAATGTATTGTAGACAAAATCGTGTAATTTAAAAGCATTTACGTGTGGCTTCCATTGTGGTGAATTCATCAATCATATCTATGTACTCAAATCCCTCGCCATTTAAAATATCTGTCTTATGCGAGGGAGTTCAACTTTTACTCTTTCATTGTAGACCTAAGATATGATTTGACTCTCTTCAGAGCATAAAATGATCTCTCAGTAATACAATTAATAACAGCTGTGCAGAGATGCATCCTTAGAGCAATACCTAAATATGGAAATATTTGCTGAAGATTTTCTTGTATGAGGAACACATTCATACTTAAGGGAGTGTGTGTAATTTTGGAGCACTTAATCAGATTTGAAAAATGAATACACTCGTTGGCAGAAGATTTTTCCCAATAATTTTCGTACAACACTTGAAGATTTGCTGCACACTCAGGAATTTTGGATGGAGACAAGATTGACTGATTGGAGAAAACTGAAAAAGTACTTGCAACTATGCAGTATGCTTCCTTTCTCCTTAGTAGATCAGTCTTTGCCGACCAATTATTACAAAAAATGTTTTCCTCTAGAAACTTTTCCCACCTTTGTAAGATTAACCACCTCTCCTACCCCTCCCCTGTTTTCATCTAGATGAAGTTTTCTTTTTTTAATATGCTTGTTGGACATTTCATAGTCATACTCACATAGCTCAATCGCTTTTTTTATAATGACCAAACATTTCACGACGAGATTCCATATACTACTTAACAAGTGAACCATACGACCTATTGTCTTTTTCAATAGATGTTAAAGGGGTTCACTCTGTTTTTGAAGCTTTTCTAATATATCTGTCCAAATTTTCAACATAAATGCAGTTTCCGGTCTATACAAAAAACTCAAAATTCTCCATGATTCACTTCTTACAAAAAATTTTCGCTGGGGTTACTCTGATAGAACTGAAGAGCCTCGATTACACTATTCCAGTTTTCACTAAGGCATCTGCAGGCCTCTTCACATGCATACTACCGTGTTTCAGACAAACACTTTATTGTTTTGCTTTTGGGCTGCCTGCTCTGCATTAGCTTCTCCCACCATTTTGTAGATTCTGTCAAAAAATTATACACAGTTTGCACTAAGATGAAAAACGAGCATGCTTCTTGACAGCAACTTGCAGAACATGTACCTGGTAAGTTGATAGAATGTGCAGAAGGAATATAAAGTGCTTTTAAATTAATTTCCTTTATACAAACTTGCAAGTGAGAGTAAACGCCAGACATATTACTGATGTTGTCATATGACTGTCCCCGGCCATCTTGTATATCAATGGAGTGTGATTCTAAAACACTCATAACAGTGTAAGCCAAATTCTCTGATTTATGTCCGGGATTAGGAAACACAGTAAGAAGCACTCCTGGTAATCCATTTTCATCGACATACCTTACCACAAATGATAATTGGTCAGTATGAGAAACATCTGGTGTTGTGCCCACTATTATTGAGAAATACTTGGCTCACTTTATATAAGTTATAGTGATTTTTCTCACTTTAACAGCAAGTAAATCGATCACTTCATCATATATGGTTGCAGAAAGGTAGGAAGTTGGTCCTGAGCCCTGGTTGCCATATTGTTCGATGTCTTCTGCCAGAAATAGGTCGAATTCAGCTATCATCTCTAGAAACATCATGTAATCACCATTATGCAAAGAACAAAATTTTTCGTCTTGACCCCGAAAGGCAAAGCCTCAACTTTCTCACTTTTTCACTACTACAAATACTCTGGTAAGAATGTTTCTCATGTACTACGTTTCGACTCCCATGTAAGAGTTGATGTGTTAGTGGTGATGGCAAAGGGGGTGAGAGCGTCGTACTTACGCCCTGGAGGGTGCTGGCTGCTGCTGGTTACGGCCGTATGTTTACCGCCCGTGTGGCGAGTCCCCTCTGTATCCTCCATGTCGAGTTGTATGCTGTTGTGAGGCTGGAAAGCAGCTGGTTGGTAGGACTAGCTCCCGAAGGACCATCAAGTGGCCGTGGCCATATTTTTTTTTATTTTATTTATTCCCATTTTCTCACATATTTATACAGAGGTTAAATTACAAATCCTTTTAATCCCCTTGAGCATTACTCTTTCGGGGTTCTATTACAATTTTATGGTTGTACATATTGTAGGCAGGTTGTACATGCTGTGAATGCAACCTATATCACTAAGCCTATGTATTGTAGGCTTAATTTTTAAAACACTATATTTTATAACATTTTATATTCTAGGTCAAGTTAAACAAGATAGTAAACAGGTTGCTCATTTACACATAAATTAAACAAAATAACAGCAAATTGCACAATAACACATTAATTAAGCAAAATAACAACAAACTGCACAAGAACACATATTTTTAACATAGCAAATTGTACAAGAACACATAATTTAAACATAACAAATTGCACAAGTACTCATCATTTAAACATAACAAATTGCACAATAACACATAAATTAAACAAAATAACATCAGAATTGCACAAGACCACATACTTTAAACATAACAAATTGCACGAGAACAGATAATTTTAAATAAAATAGCAACATATTGCTAAAGAACATATAATTTAAACAAATTAACAACAAATTGCACAAGAACACATAATAACAGATAGAAATATTTGCTGTATGGGCATAATTAGGTATATGATTAGTAGGACCCATGTTCTTCATACATACACAATACGCACACAATATCTGCTCTGCTTTTCACGATGTTAGTTGTTTAAGTAAATGTTCTTTAAGATGTTTTTTTTAATTGAGTACAATTACAGGTTTTTAGGCTTTCTGGCAGTGCATTATACAGTTGATACTGCCTTCCTTCCAAATTCAGTCCTTATGTTGTGGAGAAATTTATTGCTTGCTTGTCTTGTGTGGAATGAGTGTCTAGTTTTACAGTTAGAGGAACAATTGTTGTGTATGTAAGTAAGAAGATTTAACTTATATGAATGTCTAATGGGAAGTACTTTATAGGAGTGGTACATGGTGCTTGTGTGAGTGAAATGAGATAAATTATGGACTGCTTTAATTGCTTTGTTTTGGGCTATTTGTAGTGGGTAGAGAACTGATTTAGTAGCTGATCCCCACACCATAATCAGATATTGTATATGGCTATTGATTAGTGAGTTATAAATTATATTCTTGATTTCTGTTG
>PNEQ01082407.1:0-17368 GCA_003012365.1 Medauroidea extradentata | reverse complement strand
CACACGCAGGGAGGGTTTCGCTACATGTAGTAGTCGCTATACGGCGGTTAATACGGTAACAATTTGTTATTTTCAGCCCAAGTTACTTACTGCGCAAACATGTCGGGATTCTTTACATTTTCATTGTTGACAGGAGAAGGTCGAAGGAACCCTAAGTTACAGATTTGTTCATACGGCAATATGTGACTTACAAATAGCCAACTAAACTGGAAACATTCAACATATATGTGTTGGTAAAAGTTTGATTTTTTCATCGCCGAGCTAAGACCACAAGCACTTAACACACACAGTATTAAATTATAGTAGTATTGTATTTTGTACTTACGGTGGAGTGTTGAATAAGTACTTCTTCAATTCACCATTGCACACTGTTTGCTGTGTATGTCGGGGGAGCGGAGTGGCCGGGCCACTGGCCTTGGCTTGCCTCCAGGCAGCTCATGCGCGCATGATTCATCCTGCTTGTCTCGCGCGAAGCACATTCAGTCCACAACAGAACTCGTATTATTTACGTGAATGTATACGGCAACGATTTTAAAACCTTTCAGTACAGCCATTAAATCTTTTTTATTTATTGCGCAAGAGCTGTTACAGCCTGTTGTCATTACAAGCATTTACGCGATACTAATAAGAGTGTTTATTAAAGAACAAACGTTTTAAAAAAAGTCTGTATTTTTTAAAAACTCTAACGTCTAATATGAACGTGAATTTAGAGCCACTCAAAAGAGCAAAAAACGGACTTTTCAATGTGCTGTCACGTATAAAATAACAATTGAATTACTCGTCGCTAAAAGTTGTAGGCCTATTGGAAAAACCATGAAACTATGCACAGCGCACCAGTTTAATGCTCTGTACTGCGAAAAGAGATGAAATGGCTCTTGGCGCACTGGCTGCATTCGCTCTTATTGCTCCACTGTCCAGTGAGCATAAAACAAAAACGTTATCAGCCCACATACCGCACACGGCGGTGGGACTTTTATGTTTGCGTTGTAGGCAGTTTTTACGCCGCAGCGCTTTCATAGCCACATGACAAGTGATAATAATACAGCGGAAGTTGTCAAGGTCAGAGAAAAAAAGATGAGAACGCTGGATTATTTCTTATACGGACTGAGTGCAATGCTGGTCTATTTTTTTTTGCAGTGCTGTAACAAGGGTTGAAAAAAAATAGTGTCATTTCTCAACCCCTATCTCCCTGGGCTATCACAAGACACGGAAACATGGGAGAGAGTCGCCGAGTGGGAGAGGAAAAACAAACATGTGGCTCTGCTTTATGTCGAGAGAGGATGTTAGTTGCACGTGACTACCAGACAGTCGGCAGTTGATGCGCGTGCACACACAAGCACAATCTGGCATGTTCAGGGGGAAGGGGGGCGGGAGTTTGAATGTTTATTGGCTGGCATGGACAGTCAGTAGGGATTGTATCTATGTTTAGCCGGGGGGAGGGGGTTTGAATGTTTATTGGCTGGCATGGACAGTCAGTAGGGATTGAATGTATGTTTAGCGGCGTGTTTCTTACAGCACAGCACTCACAAAGGAAAATGCAACACGAACGATTTTCCTTAAATTTTCAATTCTTTGACCCGAATTTTTCATGGTTCTTCAAAAAAGGTTGTAAATTACCATTGCTACGCCACATTGCGTATTGAACTGTATAGCCGAGATAAGGACACGTGGAGGAGTGTGAGAGGGAAGTTCAGGCAGGATGGAGCGTGAAGAAGTGAGGGGGAGCATTAGTAGATAAGGCAGCGTTAGTCATCACGTGTCACATGTCAGTGTTGCGCGGGCAGCCTATGCACCCAGCACGCGCTTCAACTATATTTCAGCCGAAGTTTCTAGCATTTTTAAAAAGTTTTTTTTTTGTTCCACAACGGCATATCACTAATTTATGATAACAGCATTATGTTATTGTTTAATGTACGCATAATTATTTTAGTTAACATTTTACTACGATCTATTTCCCTTTGCTCAGCTGTGATAAATTTTTCAAATATTAATTTTTTCACAATTCCTGGAAATTATGTCGTTAGATCGCCAATGTCGTTAGATCGGCGGTTTACTGTAGTTTCATTAAACAAATAATCACGTGTTGCAACATGTTTAATGTGCAGGTCTTACCTTAAAAAACACTGTCACATGGCTACACTAGTAGTGAAGCATTTAGTTTAGGTAGGAAACATGGATTACCGTGTGTTGTGCTGCGAGATTCTGCTCACTCTGCCGTATCTGGTCCTGGAGTTGGTTTTGCTGTGTGGTGAGGGTGTCCACGGTGATGGTTGGCTGTTGTTGCTGCTGGGCCACTGCCAGCCACTGTGCGGCTGCTGCTAGTGTAAGAGGCGCATTTCCTGCATTTGCTGCAACTACTGGACTATTCAACATCAGCGGCGACATACTGGATGCCAGGCTCGAGTTATTCTGAGGTATGCAGTTGTCACGGGCAGCCTTCTGCTTCAGAACTGAATGCAAAAAGAATTGTGTACTCGCATCAGATGTTACTACACATACACAAAATATATTTTTTTAATTTTTATACATAGCCTCCAACTTAAAGTAAAAAAATTAATAGTTTTAAAAACCCCAGAAAACATACGTAATACTTTTATATATTTTAGAAACCAAGATAAAGAAACACTCCTGTAACAACAGCCATAGAACGAGCGATTTTGGTCAGCGCTTAACATCAAAGTCTTAAGCGCTGGTGAGGGGTGACGAGGTGAGCATTTAGCTGTGCCAGAATGAAAGGGTAGGGGAAACAGGAGATCCCAGAGAAAACTCACTGACCAACAGTATCGTTCGGGACGATTCCCATATATAAAAATTCAGGATCGACTCCGCTGGAAATTGAAAATAGTAATACAGGAACAGAAGTTACAATCACAAACCTTGAAAAACACAATTTTTCAATTATTGTTTATTTAACAATTTACATAAAAATTATCATAAAAAATTAACATTTCTGATAAACAGGTGAACTTCATGTACAGGTTTTACTTGCAGAATGCCATTCAGGTTTGTATTAGTAATGTCCAGAAAATACATTTTTTTGATTTCCGATTAAAGGTTCAATCTTTAATTTTTGTTGAGTAACACAAATGTAGGTTTCCCTGACAGGAATAAACACACATTCATCAGAAATTTCAACAAATATACAAAATTTACAAATTCTTAAATAAAACTAACAAACTCTTAGTTGCAGAGCTAACCAGTGGCCTCTTGAGTGTTATAAACAAAATGCCACAAACATAATTCACCTAACAAAATGCATATATACTTAAATTATATGATTACATAAACAAAACAAATCTTACTTGCTTGTTCTGTAGTAACTTTGTACTGGTAATAGTTGAAATGTTCACCACCAAACAGAAAACCAAACTTGGGATTGCCTTTCTGTTTATTCTTGGTCATCTGTTCAAATTCTGGGCCATTACGGGCAACAAACTGGGCCAACTTGTCTATAATGTTACGTAATTCCACTTCTGTGAAAAAAAATACAAAGGATTGTCATACGGATATCTGTAATAGCCAAACATCCTGTACATAGAACAAAGAGCTAAAAAAAGTAAATGTGACTGCGACCAAACATATTATCGCATAAATAATTTTCCTTTTCAAATTAAAACACTTTTCTTTTTGTCAATGAATGAGAAAAGTAAATGTATAATGCATGCTACTATACAGTAGTTTGTAATATTAACATTAGATATGCATAATGGTAGAAAAACTTCCTTCAAATAGGAACCAACTTGTTCTGCATAAATAGTAATGGTTAACTTTGTTTTCAATCAATGGTAGTAGATATTAACATCACACCCACGATTATTATCTTTCATAACTAAGTAAAAAACTCTTTTCTTACCATTGTTTTCTACATTTAGCTTCTATAACTGGGAGAATGACTATTAGTTGAATTATTTTCAATCACTAACAGTTACAGTAGCCTCTTATTCTATAAACTATACTACTTATGAATTTATATTTACTGTAACATATAACAATCTATCAGAAACCAAGACAATTATGTACGTCCTGTGCTTGAATTTTTAATGTTATGAAAAAATAAATTATAAACTGTTTTTATAAAAAACTGAAAAAAAAAAAAAAAAAAAAAAAAAAAAAAAAAAAAAAAAAAAAAAAAAAAAAAAAAAAAAAAAAAAAAAAAAAAAAAAAAAAAAAAGTGAAAAATTATCTTATCCATTCACAAAAGTACAGTATTGTAAATGCAGAACTTTATAGTCAAATCACCTTCCATGAAATTTGCTTTACATATTTGAATTTCCAGGCACCAAAAGCAATTTCACAGACTTTTTTTTGGCAGTTCTGAAGACTATCGTGGGTACAAATTTCTGCTGAAAAATAATTTTCATTTTAACGTGCTGCATAGTTTGAGAACCAGCTGTGCATAAATCACTTATAGAGAAGAAATCACTGCCCATTCAATGGCAACAGATGTAAAAAGGAATGTGAGCACAATTGTCAAGAAATGGAATTCTTACACGAAATGGACTGTAACAACTGTGTATATTGTTATGGCTTGCTCGTCAATTTTTAGATGACTTGCGTTTGTTGTGGTCACAAAAAAAAAAAAAACTATTTCAACTCTCTTACAGTATTTGAACGTGACAACATTTAGTGAACTACAATGAATTTAAAATTACGTCAATTAGAACCGCTTTCTTTATCACTTTCCTGTAGTTAGCTTAAAAAAATTCTTATTTAGCTGTCAGAAAAAGGAGATCACTGTATAAATAATACCGTTGCTTATTTTTTAAATTATATATTTATTTGTTTATACTGTTTCAACTTCTTACTCTACGTACGGGTTGTCCCATAAGTCAGGAAACAGGGGAAATAGTAAACACTGAGAGGATTCGATCTCGTGCTCATCTACAGGAACGGGTCACTGAAGCAGACCAGATACCATTCGTGGTGTTATCCATGACTGGGTGACGAGGCTGCGGGCTGCGCCATTGCATTGGACAGAATGGTGGACATTACGAACACATGTTGTAACTCTGTATTCCCCCCATTACCTTACTTATGGGACATACTGTAGATTTAGTTGTTCATAGGATACTAGAGCTAAGTGCTTTCAGAACAACTTTCGCAAATTTTTGTTAAGAATCTAGTGTATTACAACATTATACATTGTATAAAACATAGGCTACATTAACTCTCTTTAACAATCAAGATTTTACACTCTCCCACAAATTACACATACTTTTTATGGTCCCATTTACTGACTTTTACTTTAGAAAAATCCCTCTTTTTACACTTTCCTCCATTTCTTTACAATTTTTTAAAATACTCTGAGAAGTGTAAAAAAAAAGGTGTTCCACTGTATATAGTAAATGGATACAAACACAACATTAAATATGTTAACCACTAAATTATGTTCAATTAATGTTTTTATATCAACCATTTCTCCAGGCCTCAAAATGGTACAACACTTACAAAATAGTGACAAAAGTGACCATTCTAATAGAAAAGTGACTAAAATGTGGTTGAAGAAGTGACTAAAAAGTGACAAAGTGAACCTAAAAGTAATAAAAGATGACAAAATAACACCATATGCATTTACGGCAAAGTAGTCGGTATAATGTACTCTGTAGCATTTGGCTATCTCCATTTGTCATGTTTGCAAAACACCTGAAACAGATTCTAAGGCTAAAGAATTCTGCAGGTTTTTTATACATACGTTGGCACAATGGGCACATGTAGCATAGTTTCTTTAAAAAAAATTATATTTTCCTATGTTTGCAGCACATTTGAAGTATGTGGTAGGCAGCAACATGTTGATCCAGGATTCAAGCTGCAGATTTACATAAGCTGTTGGTCTAGAGTAACTTAAAGAAAACCAGTATAATAGAAAAAATAAAAGTTTTAAGTGAAGACTAATTCAAACATAACTGCCTGAATGTTACATCCTGAAAATTAGTAAATAAAATGAATGTAATGAAACACTGATGCTATGAACTGAACGACAACGAAACATTTTTAATTCAAAGTTCAGGTACTACATTCTCTGGTAAATATTAAGAATAACAACTCATTGCATACCTGCTAAACTATTCATTTTATAGTCATTGTTTATTAATGAAAAATATTTCTATAGATGCTAAAAGTAGTATTAGGCAAAGAAAATTCCATCAACGAGTACTACTCTGTAAGTACTTGTGCACCGTATTGTAATAGTATTATGTAATTAGTAAGCCTAGTGGCCTTTTCCCACCAAAACAAAATTCTATTTTCTTTACTTTTAAATTTTACGTTTTCATTGGGTTAGGTTATGTTAGGGAAAGTTTGTTTAGGTTAGGTTATTTTAGCCTTAATTTTTCCATTTTTGTTAGGTAACTTAACCTAACATATCCTAACCTTACACACACATCTAACTTAACAAAAAGTGAAAAACATAAAGGTAAAATAACCTAGCCTAGCCAACATACCTAACCTTAATCTAATCCAAAATGAACATTTCAAAAAACAGTAAGCTACAATTTTCTTTACATATGACAGCTTCAAACTTCTACAGAAAAATTTTCATCAGTAAACTATGTCTTTGCCCAGTATACTATGAATAGGTAGCTATTCTTAATACTGTATTTAACTAGATATTTTAGTTATCTTTTTTTATTTTTCCACAATGTTTTGAATAGCTGCAAACTCCTCGAGACAAGCTATTTATTGTTTCATTGCAAACATTCTCACTGCACTCTTCACTATAAGGACATCATTTAAATGTCCTATCAGATATAAATCCTTCCATACATCAACCAACAGATGTACTTTGCACTGACATCAGCCTGTTATTTCGTTCACACAAGTTACAGAAAGAAAACCTGTATACTTATAAGTGCATGCACATCATTCATAAAAAAACTCCAACCAAAAACATAGCCTACAAAAAAAGTGGAAAAAGTGACCTCTTAACGAAAACGTTGACATTTAATGACATTGACCACAAGAAGTGACTTTTAGTGGAAAAAGTGACCGACTTTGAGGCCTACTAGATCCTACTAACATTCATGACTATGTTATTCTAAAACATATCTTTGTTTTATTACAAGATCTTTTACTATGAACATGGTTTGTGAGCAGAACAAAAATTTATGCTACAAACATTGGTCATACTGTTAAAATAAATATGCCATATATACGACCAAAAATACTGCTGCTTTCCCACCAAGTGGTGGCTAGCATGCTGGTTGAAGATGACAAAGCAAAAGTCATGTGAAAAACTTTTTCGTACCTCCCATCACGTGGAAAAATTGTATAACATCCAACGACACATGAAAAATACTACCGAGACGATTATATCTACTATGCTTTTGTAAGCACCTAATCACTATGCAAGTGTTTAGGTTGACCTAAAGTCCATCGTGTAAACATCAAGAATCACTACTGATTGTGTACCAGCCAAACTACTGATTTTGGACATATAGTTTACTGATTTAAAATGTTTGTAGTGACGTTCTAAGTAGTCCTATGTAAAAAGAAATTGTTAGTTTTCTTTAGGTTAGTTTAGGTTACATAACTTAACCTAACATTAGGTTAGATACAGTTAGGTTACTTAACCTAATCTAATATAATCTAACTTAAACTAACCACATTGAACTTAAACTAAGCAAACTGAACTTTAAAAAAACTTACCCTAACAAACAACATTTTTACATAGTAACAAACATTTTTTACATAGGACTACTTACATCACTAGAAACATATTTCATTAATAAACTATGGGGCTTATTCATAGTCGTTTTTGACCCGGACTAGTGCGGGATTTTTTGTCTTATTCATAGACGCGGACTAACGCTAGTCCGAGGATCATTGTGCGTTAGTCCGGTCTAACTTTTAGTCCGGACCAAGGGTAGGTTTAACGATGGGCTAAGTCGAAAATTAACATGGCGGACCATTACAATATAAGACGTCTGTTTTATATACGCAGCTTATGAAATATAATGGATATTTTACACTAAAACTTATTATACATCTACATTGATAATTTATTTAGTAATAAGCATTAGTTAATTTAAAACGATCAAATTCAAACTTTGTGAGCAAAAAATCTCGTATTGCGTGTTTATTGTACCGTATAAGACATTTACGTACGGCAATAATATTTTATCAAGCCTAATAAGATGGAAATTACTGCTATTAGCAATATGAAACCGTAAATATACGATTTGCGTAAAATACGTTGTATATTTACTATCAACATGCATTTGTATATATTAATTATCTACTTATGTTTGTAAGTGTCTCGGTAGCTCAGGGGTAGAGTTCCGGCACAGTAATCCGAAGGTTGTGAGGTCGAATCTCGCCTGCTGCAAAAAAATTTTTGTTCTTTAAATTTGTTAGTTTTTAATTGTACACAAAGAAAATAATGCAGTCTTCTTAGTTCATAAGTGCAATTATTCTGCACATTCTGTAACGTTAAATTCGTTCTACATCACTACAGTAAATCCTGTAATATTTTGGTATAGAAACCTCTATTTGCACAAAATATTCTTATACATATTTCAGACGTTTTTATGCAGAATTTTACTGTTAAATTTTCTTGTTAGTTCGTTACATAATGGCACAGCACATATCGTTCTTAATAAAATTTCGACTAGTGAAATATACGTGTTTATGTATAGGTAGTGTAGATTAACCACATATATTAATTTTTAATTCTGCAATGCTTTTACAATATGTGTCACGGATTATTTTCCTCATTCTTTCTCATGTTTCATCAACAGTAGTTTAAATTATTGTTTTTTAAAAGGCGATTTTTTTTACCACACATAAATTTATGTTTATGATTTTACTGTCAGTTAGGACGTAATATCTATTAAATAAATATAACTTCGGTATCCTGTGACTATTACTTTAGTAGTTTAAGCAATTTAAAAAAAAAAGTGTTTCACAAAAACCTCGATCTCACGACTAAGTACGAAAGCGAAAGCGTTAATACTGCTCTGCAACAGCCACATTAATAGTACTATCTGTAAAAAAAATTAACTTAATTTTTTATTTTCAACATACCTTAATAAAGTGGCTTACTGATACAAAATGTACTAACATCGCACAATACATTCGCTATATGACATAACTGAAACAATATTTCGGGGTAAACGTAATCGTAATTCAACAAATTATTTTTACTAATGAATGCTTGCCTGTGTGGTGTGTTAAAATGTGACGTGCGCATGTGCGAAGCATATGGCAACAGTGTACAAAGCTGATCCCGCGACTAACTCTAGTCTGGCGTTAGTTGGCGTTTATGAATAAGGTAACACTTGGTCCGGACTAAGTCAGGACCAACCCTGGACTATGAATACGGCCCTATATGTCTAAAATCAATAGTTCGGCCAATACACTACGAGTAATGATTCTTGGTATTTATAGAAAGCAGTTAGACAAGAATCATCACCAAAAGGTACATGAACATCCATTTTCTAAAACCAAATACATGATTTATATGACATAAAATTATTTAAACGTAACATAAATACCTACTAACTTGGAGAATGCTACATGTACCAGGTCACTGTACTTTAGCTGTCATTTTTTACTTAAGGATGAGTTGGTGACAGTGAGGAAGGTTGGAGAGTTAACGAAGGGATTGGTAAGTGATTGAGGTGGAGATTACAAGCTTCCTACTCGACTCATGTCCAATTGCAAATTATTATTAAGTGATACGCTATTATGTACTTAAAAAGCCAACCACATCCTACAAATGCACTTTTCTTTCTGTGTTTCGGATAGAAATTAACCCACAAAAACTGTACTCAAATATTTCAAAAAATTAGAAAACCTAAAACCCGGCCCGGTTTACGAGCTACGTGACAACACACGAATGCTAGATCATAAAACCAGAACATACACAATCATAATGCAGGCCTACCTGTTTATAAAGTATGTAAGAAATACAAGTAAGCACCAATGAGATATAAAGTAAACATAGAGGGGCAGAAGCGCTTCCGGGTTGAAGGCCAATAGAACTTGTGTGGGCCAAGTTTTCCTCGTCAAAACAAAGGGGTGTGGCAGGGTGTTGGTAACGGATAATTTATGTACCGATATTAATAGAAAAGCAAAGCTTACAATGCATTGTGTACATGGCATGTAAAGCACCTCTGTCTAGCATTTAATATTTTAGGAACGAGAACAAATAATAAATACAGGATGAAAACAATTGGTGAAAATGTGTAGGTAGCGAGATAACTAGCTCACCATCCAAATATAAACATTTAAAAAATGTTAAAGAAAACATATGCGGACATAAAATACACATATTATACATTTCAGTTGTGTAATTATTTATTATTACCTAATTTGTGTATAGTACAGTGTAATACTTTATAAGTGAAGGTTATGATTATAGGACTACTGATAAATGTAAATTATTAAGCAATTGAACATATGCAAACAAGCCTGCATTTATACATATATACAAATTAAAAATAAATACTGTATATAATAAATTCTTATTACTACAAGAACCACGCATATAACAAGTCAACTATATCAACAGTCGACAACCTTACCGCCTACCCTAACCAAATTTAAGAGTCTCAAACTTATATAAATAAATATATATTCGCAATTGGTCTGTCGCCATGTAGCGAGATTACTCCTTACCTGCCTCTCTAGGCTACCATTCCCAAACCCCTTCTGAACCTTCCAACTCCTAACAATTACCAAATAATTCTGTAAAATATTCTTCTCGCCAACCTCACAAGCATAGACTGTCTACCCAATTCGTTCTCTTCCACTCCACTTGAACCTTCTCGCTGGTGTTTACTCTCCCCCATACCCTCCCTTAGTTAGGTGGCAATTAAACTCTCCAACCTCCCTCTCTATTTACAAGTATGTACGTATATCCTGACCAGACTTTCAACTCTTCTTCTGTCCTTCAATGTACTCCATCCCATTTCCTACATCATTTCAGATGGCCTATATATCCCTTCATTTTCTCCATCGTACCATTGCCTTCTTCACCTACTATTCACCCATCCTGTTACCTTCTTTGCACCTTTTTGCGTTCCTGCACCTCAACTTCCATATATGCATCCTTCTTTTTGGCAGCATATTCCAGGCTTGGCTATACCATACCATCATGAAGTATGCCTTTTTCCTTGAAATTCTACATGATTCAGTAAATACTATGTTTAGTTAGTATTTAATTTTTATTGGTTGTAAACTAAATAGTTCTGTACCTTTTATCCTGTCTCACTGCAGCTATCCATAACATAATAAATACAATTAATCTAAACTGCATAAACAGGTTGTCTACCAGATTGTAAAAGTAAAATTTAGTGACTTTTTCTTGAAAACTGTTCAAACAGAATTAATTAATAATTTTTTTAACAAGTGCAACACGACCCACAATTTTCATTATGTTTCCTCCAATTTCTGATAGCGCGAAGCAAGTCCAATTTTAAAATGTGTAATCAATATATACTATACCTAAATTTAAGTTATCTTTATGAAGATGACTATGAAAACTAATATACCAACTAATTATTTATTTTACTTTCAAAGTGCACGAGAAATACTAGTAGTATAAACATGCACGTTTGACAAATTATTCAACAAGAATCAAACAACCAAAAATAATTTTCGTGACTTATACCAAAATATACTTCAAATTAATGACTATTGTGGGACTTTCGTGACCTTTTTCACAATTCGTGACTTTTTCGGGACTTTCGTTACTTTAGTGACCTAGTAGACACCCTGATAAACAAGGACTATTGTAGTATAATATGATAAATATTTTATTTTATTGCTGTAGTTAGTGTGTGCAGCCAAACACTGAGATAGGCATCACAATATGTTGTGGACTGCAGCAATTTATTGTAAATTTCATGTCGGTATGTTCTCTAGTGGTACATTAATCATGCGTAGCTGTAATGGACTCAACATTAACTCAACAAATACCACAGTGATCCATATTCCAAAATATTTCTCACAATTCTCATTAAACCTACATTACAACATGCATCAGCTGACAATGTTTTGACTATACAGAAAATGGTGGGCCAAATTCAAATAGGCTTCACCTGAAAGCCTTAGAAATAGCTGTGTCCGTCCCTCTATGTTTACTATACAACTTGGTACGCACAATCAAAAGCCAAGAGTAGGCCAACTTCATAACAGAAAAAAGCAGAGAGAAAATATCTTTTGCTATGTACCTCAACATTTTGAGTGGTAGTGTTTTGTTACATTGTGTCATGCAATGTTTATTAAGTAGGCCTACTGAAATTTTGTTGTTTTTTCACTTAATGTATTTCTATTGGTCGTTCGGAATAAAATTAGCACTAAATATTAAACCTTTGAAAAATATCTCTAGCCTTTACTGCATATAATCTGCTCGCCACCAAGCGTTAGTCCAACTGCGAGTGAAAAGAATTATTATTATTATTATTATTATTACTATACACTTCAATTTAGTTGCCTTTCTGCTTGTATGGTTGCCAGTGAAACTACATAACATAATTCTGTGTGTTTTCTTATTTTAATTCATAAATACTAAAACAAAATCAACAGAAAATGACATAATTGTATTTCACGCAATTAATAACATTTTTTAACAAGCTGCATCGATTCATACTGACTGCAAATTTTATCTTTACATGCAAACATGTCCAGAGAGGTTAGATATTTCCCGGCATCAACCGTTACGTGCGGAAGGATACAAATTGGTTGAAAAATTAGCTTTAGCAGGGTGTTTTTGAGTTTTAATTTTATCCTGAATTGCCTATAGCGTTGTTGCGTAGTTAATAAACTTGGCCTAACTGCTAAGGTTGTTCTCTTTTTTACTACCAGTATCTGTACTCTGAAGTAACATTTTATGTGACCAACACCATTCTCCGCTCACTCTAAGTTGAGGATAAACAAAGCAAATTATAAACAAACCTGTTCATTGGCTGCCGACCGCCATGCACTGTCATCTTGGATAAGAAATAGATCTTTGTTATCTGTCGTGTACATATAAATTTACCACTCCATCACTTAACGAGAGTTATTATTAACAAATATCTAAAACATACAAACGTTGCAAACATAATCTACGACGTTATAAGTTTATTACTGTAACTATGGTTAGCGGATGACACAACCGTACAGTTGATTCACGAGTTGTTTACGACTGACGTAATGTTAAACAAATGAGTTTTTTGGTACACTTGCCAGTATTTAGATATGTACGATACTCTGACAATACCTAAAGTTTAGTTCAGTAATAATCACCACAGTAAAAAAAGTCAGAAATATCACAGTCAGATATAATGTTTTAGATTTTTCAAAGTATTTTTGGACATTAACGCTTCTGCAAACGGTTTTTCCGTGTATCCATTTTCCGTTCCAGTTCATCCGAACCAAAATTCCTTGATCTATTTCATTCCGTCCTCACGTCGGTTTATGTTTGCGGATTAGGTTATATGATGCTGGACGTGAACAGTGAAAATGTCTTGCATGGTTTTCTAAACGTGGATATATGTCTTCATTACTAAAAAACAAATTGTGGCGATGTTTATAAGGCAAGAATAAAAATCTTGCATAACATTCTTAACAAAAAAAATATGTTGTGAATTATCGACAGATTGATTGGTGATTTATAAAATGCCATTTTTCCAACACGCAATACAGAATAATCCAGGAGGACTTTACAGTAAGTTTAATCACTAATTTTGTTGACAATTTTTTTCTGCATGTAGTACCTAATTACATTAGTACCAGAATATTTGAATACGATCATTAGTCACGGCTTGATACTTACAATTATAATTTATTGGTTTGTGGATGTACGCCATTCCTCATGTTTTGCTGATCAAACCTGTGTTGGATGACAAATAACGAAAAACTAACAAGAAAATTTCAATTAAAATTTGAAATATACTGTAACTGCACATGATATCAATATTTTTTATCAAGTTTTCGTGTAATTTTTGCTTCCGTATGTCGATAACACGTACAAAATTTTCATGCAATATTGTTTTAATGTATATGGTGTTGTTGTTTCCTAAGGTACCAACTGTACACAGTTTTGTCGGTTGGAAATGGTATATCAGCGAGCTGCACAAATTGAGCCAATTAGAATCCAGCAAAGTGCAATGACATTACGTTATTTGTTTACTAGAACTCAACTTACAGTGAACGGAGAATAGTTTAATGTACCGTGTTGCTAGTGTTCCTTCCTATTAGAATAAATGGTTTGTTTGGAACACCCCATTCATATAAAGCTTCCTTAGTGCGCTAATAGTATGTAAAAAATACTGGAATAAGACCAATACAATATTTCGCTCCCTTTCTCATAGCCTAGCTATATTACTTTTTATTGTTTTGTCTCTCATACAAATACACGTTAACAAAATATTATACACATGAAATTTTGATCTGAAATCAGTCAACATGTACGACAAATCGCTCGGCCACGAGACACTGTAGTTCCACACTGAACCAGTTTAGGACACAGGACGAAGACAACTGCTGTCTAAAGGTAGCCTGTACCTTATTTATTAACCATTCCAGACACAACTTCATAGTTAGCAAAGATAACGGGATGTTTTTTTCTCTTCAACCAACACTTTGAGCGACACTCAGCTTTCGAATTTGTAGGGCAATCGCATGACAATAATACGCCACACATTTCACAGCTATAAACAAGAGAAACTGCTAAAGCTATTTAGGTAGGGTTGCTTTTAAAAACTGATTCAGCTCATTACATTTTACCTACATATTATAAAGAAAACATTGCAGATTGAAAATGTTTAACATCCACCTATAATAGGCCTAGGTCTATCTAGGTCTACGAACATTACACCCAGTAAATTTCTACACAATAACATTCAGTTTTTGCTATTACCTACTTATTAAAACAAGAATAATATTTTAATTAAAGTGAACTAAATTTAGCATCACCTATAGCAAAAATAATTATTCGTCAAGTGGTATCATGACAGGTTGGAAGCTAGCAGAAAACTAATTATGTGATCACAACATTCAATTTTAGTACACAAGATCGTTCACCTTATCTCATCATACTCGAGAATGGCAAATATGTTCAAAGTCTGTTCTGTGATAGGTTATGGCATCAGTTGGTAGACAAAACACGCCTGGCAGGTAATTTATAAATTGTATTTCAAGTGCAGCGTGAGATGCAGTCAAGAACATGTTCAGGGTGTATAATATAAGAGCATTTCATTTTAAGTCTGTAACAGACGCAATGTTAGGACCAGCTTGTAAAAACCAGCATTATACTAACTTCGTTGAAGCAAACAAATAGACATTTGCTAACATATAACCTAAAAAAATGTCTGCCAAGCGTAAGGTGTACATATCAATAATATAGTGGAAGCTTCCCAGATTTGAAACTGACAGAAAGCTAATCATAAGATCACACTTAACCACTTCATGCACAAAAATTATATGTGCTCGAAGCCAGCTTTGTGATATGAGGTTATGTTGTCAGTTGGTAAGCAAAATAGGTTCGGCAGTAATAAGCGACATATATGAACGTTAATATCATAATTTACATTCGTATGCTGAATATCAACTGAAACACAATTAAGTAAAATATTCTAATCAACACGTATGCAGCACATGTTCATGTAAAAAGTATTTTTCATCTATTCGAGTCGTGAATGTCATGTTTTATTTCACAGTTAGCAAACTGCATAGATACAAAAAATGTATTTACACGTTAACGAACACGTTTTTGACCTTAGTATTTTTATTTAATTTTTTGAACATGTATTAAAGTAAAAGAAAAATACTTTCAAGTGGAACTGACAATCAAATGTAACCAAATATTCAATTATTCTAGAGGACTGCTGTAATTCAAATACAAGTTCAGTTGTGTCATGTTGGTACTGATATTGTAGCGATACTTATTTGGTTACTTCATCAAGTACAACTTGGCCTGTATAAGTACTGTTCTCCCAGACATATTTTACCGGGCGCCCCACCCGGCTAAGAAACAGACATTTCATTCAACACCATCAAGCTTATTCCACGATGCACATAGCTGGTCTCGTGAACCATCCAGATCTAATTTTTTGCTGGGGAGAACACTGAAAAGTAATACTTGTTTAAGTTTTACTTCGTGAAGTAAGCGTTTATGGATTCATGGCTGAAATAATTATTGCTTAGAGAATAAGCATTACTTCATGAACTAATACTTACTTGCCAAACAAGCCTTCGACTATGAATACCGCCCTAAGTGTGAGACGCTCTATAGGATCTACATATAGTATACATATAACAACTTTTTAGAATGACTAAGCACAATCTAAGATCGCCAGAAATAACATCTGCAATTTGTTCCCATACTGTATCTCATGTAATTCTACACACATAATTACTTCCAAAACTATCATAAATTATCGCGCCACTTCGGTACACAGGAACCAATTTAAGTACTTTCTTACACAATACGATACATGTTGATAAAGAAAAGAAATAAAATATATAATACCACCTGATTCACGAAAAACGAAACGTTTCCCTGGAAGAAGTAGGAGCCACTTATAAATTATAGCAATAGTATCAAACTTTCTTGCCAAACTACACAACACCCACACACGCACGCCGTCAACCGACGACAATTCATTTACCTTGTGGAGGTTTAGGTAGTTCCATCGTCATACATTAAAAAATAAATAACTTCTGACCGCTATCATCAGAACAAAAACGAACATTCGCCTTACATAACTACACACCACAAACATAAAGTCTCCTTCTTCAAAACTAAACGCAGAATTCAGTCGGCCATTACACCAAAATACAATTTTTTTTTCTATTGGGCTCCTACGAGCAAAGAACACGCAAAATCTCTGTACAAACGTAAAAACATTTCCTCTATGGCACTCAGGTAGAAAAAAATTAGGTCGTAAAATAAAGTAAGGTTGATTCGACAGCACAATTTCACAAATCAAATATTTATTGAATTAATTTTTTTGAATAGCATGGAGGTTCAAGAAATATTATTTATTTATTTTTTATTATGTGCTAACAACATTTTATAACATATTCTTTCTTTACTTTGCATTTGAAACCCCTTGAGCAGAACTCCTACTGGCCGCGTTCCAGAATGTTACTCTTGGAGCAGAGTAAAGTAATTGAGAGTAAGGCAGAGTAAAATAAGAGTAAAATTTGTTTTGGAACGGGCGTAAACAGATTCAGTTGTTTGTATTTATAACAAAAAATTTAAGATACAAAGTTGTTGATATAGGGACCTGGTGTCAAGATAAAATAATAGAAGCAATCTGCATTGAGGTGCCAAACCTACATTTAACTGCCATTGTAATATATAGGTCCCCCATTTGTACAAACTTTAATACATTTTTACAGTCATTGGAAAATATATTCACTCAAGTATGTAACTTAA
>PNEQ01082403.1:15734-29017 GCA_003012365.1 Medauroidea extradentata | reverse complement strand
AAAGGCAAACAGGTAGGGGTCAAAAGGGAGGGTTGCTAAGGAGGGGAAAGGGGGGAAAGGCACATCACCCTGAATTAGCGTTCATGACTACCCGAGTAGACGGCGCGAAGTTCAAACAGAGCGGAGACACAGACGAAACTAAAATTTTAAGTTTATATCAGAAGTACAATTTAAGGAGGACGAGCTGAGAGTCAGCTCAGGTGAATCGCTTACATTACTGTTAAGGTAGGCCCTACGTTTTTTTTTTTTTACATTGCACACGTGTTGTCAGCCAATCATGTAAGAATGCCCGTATACTCACTAACGAGCTAGAATTTTGTTTCGTGTGTCACATACGAGACTGTGCGACATTTCGCATTTTTAACACAAGAAGTAGCAAACTGGTCCTAAATGTCAATTGCGAAGGGGAAAAAAGCTTTTAATTTATTAGTTCCTCCTCACTCTTGTTTACTGTTTACGCTCAGCTGCTTTTGTTCCCCGAGCGAGTAAGTAAACCAGTTGCAAGTGGACGTACCTCTCCTTGATAAAATTATACATTATTTTCTCTCAAAACTAGTTATGAATTTTTCATTGAGTGCCTGGATGAGTCAGAAAAGATTTGTGTTGTGAATTACTTAATTACTAAAAAAAAATTTTACTTTCCTAAAAATTCGAATAATTGGCTTTATGTATATTATTTTTAGTAGTTATTATTAGAACCTCTTTCATGTTTTGCTCCTAAGTGTTCACTACGAATCATATCATGTAACACTGACGTGTATTTAAATAAATTATTACCTATGCAAGATAATATTCGCTACAAAATGTTTGATTAATGTCTACAGTATTTTAACACTAGCTGTCAAATTGTGTAATTTAATATTATATGTGTATATATATATATATATATATATATATATATATATATATATATATAGAAAGAGAGAGAGGGATAGTTAGAAATTTTACCTTTCGTGATTTCATCAAATAATGTTGTAATTAATTAATTATGGATTTTGCCATCATTATGATTTAAAATTATCAGTTTTGTACTGGCATTTAGATCGGATAATTACACACAGTGACACATACTGACTAAAAATTACCTAACATTTGAATTATTCTTTTTTTCCCCAGTTACCTCTCATTTTACCTGCCATACGCGCCACGGCTTCTCGGAGCGAAGTAGCGTGATGGTGCGGTGATCGTACTAAGTCACCAGGTTAACATGGCTAGAGGAAATTTTCAGCCTGAGGCGATGCAATTAAAGGCATTATTCGCAGAAGAGCCAATTAGCAATTTGTATTATTTATTTATTTTTTTTTTTTTATTTTTTATTTTTTGCATTTTCGTGCATTTTTTTTGGAGGTGCGTCTGGCGTGAACAGGGGCCTAACCATGGGTTCACTTTACGGGTAAATGACGTGGATGTTGTTGGTAGAAGCAGGGTCCATATATTACAACTTGGAACAGTGTTAAATAATCGACTTCGGCCTTTCTTCCACTACCGTCTTAGTTGTAGACCCTAACCCGAGTATATTTTCCAAACATCAAATAAGTCACGAGATCTTGAATTCCTTGCAGTCTTTTTTATTGTTGTTTGAGCAAACCTACGTAACCCCAGCAGGTTACTTAATATAACAGTGTGTAGTGTCGTCGGCAAACAAACTGTGCGCACAACACTGGTAGATGTCGCGTGCATCGTGTCCTGGAGCACGTGACGAGTATGAAGGTTATAGTCGTGTGCTTAGTGGATGGATGTACATGCAGCATTTGTAAACGATGGCGAGCAAAGCGAGGCGTGATTGGTTTTGACGCTCGGGTGTGCACGCTGTGCCACACAGCGCCGCACCAATACTGCTAATGGACGTTCTCTATTGGCGTACAACTCGCTTCACGGCCACCCAGTCGCACTTGCTCCTCGAATAAAAATTCCCTTTACGCCACTGATACGCGCCACTCTCGTGATTGCCCCGTCTCGCTGGTTCCCACGCACGTGACCATCGCAGGTCCGAACATAAATATCCTAGAAACTCTCTTGCTCGCTTGTCTTCACTGAGCAGAATATTTTCTTTACTTTGAGGGCCACCCACTTTTGGGGAAGGATTTTAGCGCTGGCCAGATCTCTACAACATGGTCTCAGGATAAGGGGTGCCGAAACATTTTGGCGAATTTATTTTACGCACGTTGTTTGGCGGTTGTGTAAATACAATACCGGAACACCAACACATAATCAACACGATATTTCTTGATAAGATCCAGTCAAAACTGCGTGCAAACAAAACACTTGTACGACGTTCCTCTCGCTCCCTCGTAGTGCAGACTGCAGTATTGTAGACTTTCGGTTTAGGCTACTGTACGTGCCTTATTATGGGCCGTGCTGTACATTTATACTTTGTACGCGACCGCAGCGTTTACTTACCAACAGGCAAGTATCGTTTTTCTTTATGACTGGCCCTGTCAGAATTATATTACTCTGATAACGAATTACTATGATAATTGTAAGCTTGAAATGCGTTGCACCAAGTTAACGTTATCCCCCCCCCCTTTTTTTTTACTTAAGGGGAAATGTTATTGATTGTATTTTCAGTTTTTGAGCCATAACATTTATTATAATTAATATTATCAAAATTTTCTCTTTGACAAAGCATAGGATATATTCTTGGTAAACTGCTTAGCATAAATAATAATGGAATCTTTCATTAATTTGTCATACAGATTAATTACAAGGGAATTCTTAAAAGTTTACCTATAATCCACTTGCAATGATTCTGCATGACAAATTAATGAAATATTTCTTTATTATTAATTATGTCAAGCAGTTTACCAAGAATATATACTATGCTTTGTCGAAGAGAGAATTTTGATAATACAATTTGAATAAATGTTATGGTTCAAAAACTGGAAATACAATAAAATTGTATAACACTCTCACTTAACACACATTAAGTCTACACTTGAGCATCTACGAAAAGTACATATATATTTTAAACTATGTTACGATAGATAAATAATTTCAGCATAACTGATTTTTCTTAGACTGGCCGTATTTGGGACAATACCAACCGTTTTCCATCTGATAAACATGAAAATAGGAAAACATTCGTTGTACTGTAAACCGTACTTCCCACAAACAAAATGATCGCAGGTTATAAAGTCTCATAGAGTTATAGTAAAGCTCTTCACTCTTCCCGCCAGTGCGGTGGTTTGCATTCAGAAGTGTTACTGCATTACGCAATTGAGAGACACTCTTAGCTCTCCATCGATGATGTGATACAAACACACACACACACACAAACGTAGCCTTCACAACATCACACGTTAACGGTAAAATTGACTTAATCGAATCCCAGGTATTAGGTTTTTTTTCTTTCCTGCCCTAATCCGACGGGTAACAAAACTGGACTTTACGTTTTTGGAAAGTAGTTTTGTTCGTTTTATGGTTTTACAGTTTTGTTATGTTCCTATGTGATAAGGTTATGTACAGATGATCAATTTTTGTGGTACCGTATACTGGGGTGCACTTTGCACCAGCATGACTAATGTTACACCCTCCAAAAATATAACTTAGTAGGACATTTCGCGATTTGAAACGGGATTATGGCTGGGTATTTTAAAATAATTTTTTAATATGCTTAAGTTGTAGTTATATCACTCTTTTACTAGTAACCGCAGAAAAAAACAAATGTTTAGTCCAAAGTTGCCTGAGCTAGGTAAGTGGGCACTGTATCTTAAAAAATTATTTCCTCAGAATATTGTATGCGCGTGTGTCTATGTATACAACCTTCATAGTGTTATGGTTTTAACATTAATAGAGCCAGTGATTTTTGGTGAAAATAATTGACAGCAATTCGTTTCAGTGCGTAATGTGCACATCTGCAGCTTTGCTTTATAGGCAGTGATTATATGTTTTTAACTCGTAGCGTCTCAGGGTTCTACTAGCAAACATAGACGTGTGGTGTCACAGTAACCTTGTTCTCTTTGGCTCAGTCAAATTAGTGACGCCTCTGTTCTAATACATTCTGCCAATAACCATGAAGCACAGCAGGTGTGCACGCAAGGCATAAGCAAATTATTGTAAAATACTTTTCACTAAAAATCACTGGCTCTAAGCATTCTTCTGAAGTAGGTTTTGGTATATTTGTAATGAGCAGGGCCACGATTTTGTCGCGAAAAGATTTTTGCCCCACTTTGTTTCAGTGACTCACGTGCACATCGGCAGCTTTGATTCTAGGTTATTGGCAACGTGTTTTCTTCAGACACGTTTCTCATTTGACTTCACCAATCAGAATAAGATTATTGTGACTCCTTACGTCTGTAATTTGCCAAGGCAAGTGAGAGTATAATTATCCAATCACGGGCGATGTAACAGACCTGTAGACGTGCACATAACGGATCGAAACCAAATGTTGCAAAAAAATCTTTTCACCATAAAATCGTGGTTCTAGTAATGAGTCATGGTAAAAGTAACAGCACGTCGTGTTTTGAGATGCGAGTTAATTTTACATTTGCATTTACCATTCTTTGAATAGCCAGTCAGTATTCAGAATTGAGCCAATCATTTCGAGGGCTTAGTGTCAAAGAACAGTAACTACAATTTTTTTTTTTTCATTTGTTGATACGGTTCTTTGACACTAAGCCCTCGATTTGAGAAACAACGAATGTAATTTTCTACCAAACTGGGTTGTGGGTGTTATAATTGTGTACAGAGGTACCGTAGTCAATGTAAAATGGTGTTTCTCAAATGAACTCATAGTTCAGTGCCATGTTACATTCCGCAAATAACACTTACTGTGGTGTAATAATATCTACGTATATTTACCGTCAGTGCAAATTTATAACACCCACAACTCATTTAGGTAGAAAATTCACCAACGTTGTTTCTCTAATGACTTGATTCAATTGCGCTAACGAGAAAAACGAATCGTTAAAGTACGTCTCAGAATAACGGTATCTTTGAAAGTGGCGGTGACAGATGCAGTTCTTGTAGACACAGAACCGAAGTGAAGAGTGATCTCGTCCTAGGTTGACGATCAGTCTAGGACGACAAACTGCGGCGCGGTCCAGAATCCAGAGGCGCGGAGGCAGTGCGGCTCATGATCGGCCCACTCTCCACGCCGCCCTCGCTTCAACTCATTACCCACCCGTGCAGCTTATTAATTCAGCCCAATAACTGTGTCGATTATACCTTGCCTCGCCTGTCGTGGCGAACACTGCTGCTGGCTGCCACCACGTGGTCTAGTGGGCTCGCCGGTCAATGCCCATTGTCGACTAGAGACACTAGAGCTTTTCTCGCACATTCCTAGTTCCTTCACTATGCACTATGTTACCCGCCTGCTGGCCGTGTGTTTGCGCACGTAAGTCAGGTACGACGCCAAGGGTAGTGTTGGCCGGCTCATCTGGTGCGTCAGTCGTACCGTAGATCACTCGCCTGAAACACTTTCAATGTTGACCACATTTTTTTATTGGTGAAACGTGTGAAGCGAAGTTCATTGTATGTTTCTAGAGTAGTTTCACACAAATCCCGTTTGTAGTTATTCAGATATAACTGGGTGGAAAAACTGTTTTTAGCTGTTTCGAGGGACTCAGAGATGATTTTTCTAATTGACGTGATATTTTGAAATTAACTTTCCGTCATCGTTTTACGTGTATTTCTTTTCGTACATTGACAAAATAGTGGAATAGTTTCGTAAAAAAAACGTTTACGAGTACACTGCAACACATTTAAAGCGCGTTGTATATTTTGCCCTTGACGACGTATGCAAGTACACATCTGCTTAGTGCGGTACGTTATATTGATGTGGATAGCTTATATGTCTTGTTTTGGCAGTTCACATTAGTGGCAAAATATAACGTGAGTGACAATCACAAGATCTTCAACGGAAGGTTATGTTGTATACAACCTGAACTTGAAATGGAAAGTGCACGCATCCAAACCCGAAGCCTGCGCTTTTAAGGCTACTGGTTCCTGTTTACGCCGTTTTTGCGAACGTTGTTATTTATATCTGAAATTGCGGCATATGTGATAAAACCGTCTCGAAAAAGTAGGTCTACTAGAAAGTGTTATAACTAGATATATAACGTAATTTGTGTAAACGAGATAATTTTGTTATTTTGGCTAGTTATTGACTTCAAGAAATTTTGTTTTAGTTTCGCATTTCCGATTTTACAGCTTAGAAGTAGGCCTATAAGCGCAAGCTTGGTTACTGTGCGTTAACGACGCAAGATGCAGAAATGTAAAGGTTTCACAGTTTGAAAATTTTTCCCCTCTTACTAAGCCCTTGTATCAGTTGGTAATATTATAGTCAACTAAATGGTCATGCGACTCGAAGTAGTACGCTTCTAAAAGTATTACTTGTTAGGCAGTTTAGTATTTATACTTCGTATGTAACGAACCTGGTAAAATGCCAATTACTTGACAGAATGCCAGCAGAACTGTGTGATGTAAATTGGTTGTTAATTACTCTTTGGAACATAAGCACAGTACAGAGGAATGGTAATGCAGCTACGACGTGGTCTCGGCTCAGGAGAAGCGATCTGCGCAGCAGACTTGCCCTGCTCTCTCACTCTGGAATATCGAGACTACGGCCGCTCTGTAAGGTCGTCACGCCACAAACTGATTAAAAACTTGTCAGCGGTAAACTTTGTGGTGCGGTTCGCGGGGCAATTTTTTTTGTGCGATTAAGCGGCAGCTCGTGTTTTACTCATTTTTGACGTTAAAAAGACCGTTTGTAACAAACCCGATAGCCGTGCTGCCGCTTTATCGGATTTACAGCTGGAGGCGGGCGGGTGGGGCGACAGACGGGCCGTGTTTCGCTTTGACGGCAGTTCGGCGCTGTATTTGACATAGTTTCCACGCCGCCCTTTCCCAGCCGCGAAATTTCGATAACGGCCTGACCCGTGTCGAGCGGCATCATCGCCATCGGAAAAATCTTTTCCCGCGGGTTTTGTTACTGCCGCTCTTGGCCGAGCCGAAGTGGAAAGTGAAGACATTGCTATGGCATTTTAGCTGTATATTGACCTTTACGTAGTTTAGTATTCCGGCTGTTTACTATGACCTCAATAAACCCTCGTGTTTCTTAAAACTGCACATACTCACTTGGGTCCTGGTACATTACAGAAAGCCGGCACAGCGTGAGCAGTGACTGTATTTTATACTGTATGGGAAGTGGGGCGCAGAGCTGACAAACACTAAGGATAGTTCAAGTTTGGCCTTGTCGAAGTGCAGGACCGTTTGTGTAAAAAAATTCCACACTCTAGCAGATTATCATTGTAATTATGGCCGAAAGACAACCTTGACGGACGCATTGTTTTTGGGGAAATATTTCCTCCAGAAATATACTCAAGCACGTCGTATATCTGGACGTTTGTTTAGACCATACAAGATTGAATTGAAGGCGTTATTCTTGTAAATGGCAGTATTGTACCATACAGAATATGGTTTAGTCAACACAGGTGATTATTTTGATCCGCCACTCCTTCATAAAATAGGTAGAAAGTGCTCCGTCGAATGCAGACAGTGTAAACGTCCAAAGTGAAGACCAGACAAGGAAAGTAAATATTTATGTATGGATTTTGTACATAATGTTATATTTGGATTTTGCACACAATGTTATACTTAGTGGACATTCTTGTATTTTTCTTCTGAACATTCAACTCTTTGCATATCTACGTGTTCCACAATTTTGACGTAATTGTGTGTATCTGTAGAAACGTCTTGCTTGAGAGGGGTGGACCTTATGAACTAACCTTAGTTTACTGTACAATTTTTCATTTCCTAAACCTGAATGCAACTTTGTGGATGGAAGACACTGGGGCTAAAAATAGTAAGTATTTGCAAAAGAAAATGTTATTTATTCTCTGACCAATGTTGAATATAATAGTAAATGGATTTAATGGTGTATATTTTGTGAACGAAGAACAACCACGCCAACCTAACTGTAAGTCGATTTAGCAAGAAGACGGCATGGGATAAAAATTAACACTAATAATGTTTATTATTATCATTATTATTACTATTATTATTATTATTATTATTATTATTATTATTTATGTGTTTATGGAAAGCAATGTACACAAAGCAATAGGAAATTCTTCCTTTTGCCTTCAACTATTAATTTTGTTACAAATTTTTTAAATAATATCCGAGGCACAGTATTTTTCTGTCACAAATGGTTTATCAGAAAATGATGGCAAAATATTGCCTCACAAAGTTCGCGAAATTTGTTATCTTCGATTGCTCTTTCTGAATATTTCGATTTCGCCTTCTAGAAATGTGTAAATCTCTTGTAACGTGTTTAATATTGACTTACGTCCCACGTCCCGAGCATGTTGTCGTTGCGAGGGAACAACTCGTAGCGTGCTCCAACTTGAGGGTTGTTCATTTCCCAAGTTTACCGTCCTGGAACCAAGATGTTCGACTCAGGTCGAAAATACCGAGGTACTTCACTACTTGTTTACTCCAAGTATTACATCATAAATCGTTGTAGCTGAGTTCCTCTTCTTCAGACCGTGTGGATTTTATACCTTTAAAAGATTTTCTGAAAATATTACGTGTCGATGAACGTAAACCATGATGTTGTTTTCAAGCACGGGGCTAGACATCAATTTGGTACTGGACTTACATGTGAAGTTGCGTATTTCTTTGATGGCATTTACTAACCACGTTTCAACTATGACTATTTAAACACTTCAAAAACACTATACTGTAAACTGGGTATACTTTGCACCAGAATGGGTAACTTTGTACCACCAATAATATTTCTGTGTGTGTGTTTGTTGGTGAAATATTACTGACCATTAATTATCTGAGTATATCAAATTGTTTTTTAGAATACCCAACCATCATCTGGTTTCCCTTCACCATACGTGCTATACAAAAGTATATTTGGTGGTGCAAAGTTACCCTTGCTGGTACAAAATATATACCCACTTTACGGTACGTGATATTATATGATAATTAGACTCACACTGTAAAAAAATCCTAAAATGTTTAGGAAGTTATTATTCCAGACGCAGTATGGGACAGTTACCATACTTCCGTCTTGTAAATATGCAAATTTTACAAATGTTACAATACAAGTCTGGTAACTTTAGTATGCATTTGACTGTTTTGTAATTAGGTTTAGGAGTGTTACCATGGATGTCTGGGAAACTATTCCATACGTACTTTCTTATCGCTCCTATACGCACGTCTGGTAAATTTACAAACTATTTTTTAGAGTCTATGAAGTCTTCTTAGGAAGCAGCGGTGAAGCGTGGGTCTGTTCGAAGGGAAGCTGTGCTAAGCAATGGCTATATACAGAACACTTGAGTTATCCGTGGAACCATTAAATTAGTAGACGCAGGTACGCTCTTCATGTCAATACCATGTACTCATTTTTGAATAGTCGGGTATCATACAGCTTCCCTTGGAATACGACCACCCTTCGTCACTGTTTCAAAGCTATCCTTCAGCGGTGAATGTAATGGTTACAAGAAAACACTGATGTTGAATAACAGTTATTTTGCATTGCACGTGAGAAAATTATTGCGCAACAATATTAAAGTATCGTTTTTGGCTTGTTGTAGCTTGCATTAGAACTTACAGGAACTCAGATAAAACCTAGATATGACAAGCTGTATCAGCGGCGAACAAAATGTTTCTCTGATAGCTTCCACAGTATCACTATACCGGGGTCGATAAAAACGTTAGACGTCCAGCCACTGGTAAGGTTAGTTTTTTTTGTTTGCTCACTTGACAACGGCCACTGTACCAATAAAAAATGCCAGCTTCAGTTTATTTGCAATTAGCTGCCCGACCGCGGCTTTGCCCACGTGGAATTTTTAAAGGAAACTTTATGACTACAGCTTATCGCGGACACGACGAAAACACACTTTAAAACTTTTCACCCCTAAAGCATAATGATTCCTCCCTCACCAGGTTAATGAGATGTCAACGATATTGGGAAAATACACACTGAGAGAAAGAATTGTTTCATTATACTAAATATATTTGTTTGGGTGATGTTTGCTTCAGCTAAACAATATTTTGTTGGTAAGACCAAGTTTGGAGTCCTCCAAACAAATTTAATTATTTCCCTCGACCAAATTATTGATTTGAACGCACTTTGTTTGTGCCAAACGTATATTTGGTTACTATAGGACGTCAAATAAGTATTTTGTGTAAACTAACAACTTGTTACAACTTGTCAACAAAATAATATTGTTAGTTATGAATGATGTGCTTTGAACCAACAATTTTTTTCGACGGACTAATTTTGTTGACGAAACTAAATCCATTTGGTTGACTTGCGGAAGATGGCATTCTGGCGTGCGTGAGTGACAAGACGGCGAACATTGTAAACCTCAACTTTCAAAATATAAGCTTGTGCGACAAGTAGGACGTCTAAACAGTTAATCAGCATAATTCCAGTATCTTAATTTTAGCTGTAACAATTTCAAAGTGGTTAATTCGATCGATCACAAAATAAAATGCTATAAACTTGAAAACACCACAGCTGCACGTCTCGTTCTTTGTGCTGCGGTGCACGGCAATAATTTGGTAATATTATTTGACGTCGTTTTCCTTTTCGCAGACGGAAAACAAACATGTTAGAAAATAAAGCAGTACAATCGTAATTTAATATTAGGACCAACTATTCCTATACAAATAACAATCTCAATATCACAGAAGCATTCGTAGCTCAGTTGGTTGCCGATCCCCCGGCGTAGCTTAGTTGTTTGAGCGACTGATTTTGATACGATGGGTTCTGGGTTCGATTCCCAGGTCTGGCTGGGTGTAAAATTTGTACTTGTTCAATTTGTCTCAAAAATTGTCTCTCTACAATTGTCTCACGACATTTACTCGGGGTTTCTTAAATAAGTCACATTAATTTGGGGGGGGGGGGGGTGTTCGGTGCAGTGATGACGCGGAAGATACCGCCTCGCCACTGCACCTAACTTTTTATATTTAAAAAAAGTTGGTTACGTCATGAGAAAAAGGGAAGTGAAGGGATAATGGATCAAACCCCGGCCCGGCCTACTTTTTTTTGTCTTAAAATTTCAGAATTTTTTTAATTTAGTAAAATATATATTTTTTGTTCTTAAAATATTGTATGTACATTTCATATGTACTACAAAATATTTTTATCAGCAACTAAATATTTGGTACTGCTAACAAAATTCAGTTATTTGCCTCAAACAAATCGAGGGAACAAAACTATTTGGTACGAGCAAACAGATTTTGTTTGCACCAACAAAATTTTTTTTCTCAGTGCACTTTCTCCTTTTCCACCTCTTAGTGGGTGCCTACGTCGCAAGGGGAAGCCACTTCAGATGGAAAATTAATTCTGTACCACGGGACGGCAAAAAGTTACAACTAATATATTATTTCTCCAAGGTCATACCTGCTTTTCGGGATTTCGGGAACATTTTTTATCCTTCCACTCCCTAAGTCGTCGAATTTTGAAAAAATCATGAAAAGTTATTTAGGTATTTACGTAAGCTTCATTCCTATTAGAAAATCGTCGCTATATCTCAGCAGTTTGAAGAGATACAGAGGACTAACTGAAACCACGTTGTATTTTTTAAAATGCTTTTAGAGATTGAATTTAAAAAAATCCTGAAAGTACTTTTTAAGGATATGTGTAACCTTCATTCTGAAGCAAGAATTATCGAGGATTGATAGAAAACACATTTTATGACTTGTCACCCCCTTAATTTTCGAATTTCGGAAAATTGAAAATATTGTAATATGCATTTTTGTAAGCTTCATTCTGATGGAAAAATCACCTCGATATCTCAAAGGGCTTAAGCGTTATTGAGGATTCATTTAAATCACATTTTACCCCTTTTCACACCACCCCCCCTCCATAATTATCGAATTTCGAAAAATCCCTTCTTAGTGGGTGCCTAAGGAGAAGCTACCCGTAAATTTCAATGTTTAGGTCGAGCGGTTTGGGCTGTGCGTTGATGAGTGTGTATCAGTATTTTTTTATACTTGCCGTGTTTTAAGTAGATACTTGTAGTAATGTGTCACTTTCAAAAGTTTATAATATGAATATTTAGGATTATTCTGTTTATTTCAGTAGTATGTAACTCGCGATTTGTGAATTTATGTGACAAATAAAAAATTGCAGTCCTTAAAAAACTATTCGCACAAAACCGCACATAAACAAACTTTGTCTTACGCTATATCATTTATTCCTTTTTCTAACGTGTTGGTTCTCCAAGTGGGGAAGAAATCACCATAATAGGTTACCCTTGGCCTACATTTCTCCCGCAGCCGGATTCAGGCGAAACGGTATTTTCATACATTTACACTTGCTCGAAAATGTAGGCGCGCCCAGCTACTTAGCGAACGTGAGTCACATTTTGACGTGGCGCTTGGCATTGTGGGTATTTCATGGCGTACCGACAGACTCTGTGCGTGGAACGTATTCCTGACTGAAATGTGTTTAGTGACATGAAGTAATGCAGTGATACCAGGCTTTCACGGCTGTAGGCGGTTCGCGATAGGTCAGCATTCTTGAAACCTTGGTTACTTTCTTCCTGTTACCCTATTCGTATATTTCTGCAACTCTTTGATGTAAACATGTCACGCAAGCAATAACCATAGCGTGTACGTACGTGAGGGAAAGAAGTGCGGTGGTGCTAGTAGTAGGTAGACATGTCAGTGTTGCCAACCATATCGGAATGGCAACTTTTTGATAAGTAGGGCAGGCGTGCGAATGAGGCTTGAAAACTGGTAAGCTAAGTAGGCCTATCGCATTTCCTTATCGCGTTGACGTAACCTTCCTACAACCATAGTGTTTTAAGGGCGTTCAAGTGGGGAAAAATTCATAATTTTATATTTGTATAAAATAGTGTTAGTTTTGTAGACATTACTTAAGAGTACATTAACATCTAACGGAAAAAAATTAGCTCATCTAGTTTTCCCGTAATGCCACTTCAAAGTCAAAATTTGCATATATTTACTTCATACAAAACTTGAAAACCAGTAAATATAATGAAATGGAAAAAATCTCATCAAAACTACACGTCACCGTCTACGGCTTGAAGCATATACAAACACATTATAAAATATTTCTGTGTTTAAAATAAATTTCTAAAAGTACCAAAAAAAATTTAAATTTTGAAATTTTTTATTTAACATAAACTTTTTTTGTAACGGGTTTTAAATGCTACAGGCCATAGACAGTAACGCGTAGTTTTGATATGATTTTTTTCATTTCATTATGTTAACTGGTTTTCAAGTTTTGTATGAAGTAAAAATACGCAAATTTTGACTTTGAAGTGCCATTACGGGAAAACTAGATGAGCTAA
>PNEQ01082403.1:0-15634 GCA_003012365.1 Medauroidea extradentata | reverse complement strand
TTCCCGGCAGATATGTTGATTTCAGTTGGTATTGGGTATATAAAGCTAACGTACACTGTTTTCGCTATTTCCCCAGTAACTCAAACTGTATGATATAAACCGTACCAAGAAGTTATTTTTATACGTTTTCAGTTCACGTCTATACACCGGCTGGCTATGCCACAGTATTATGGCCGGTGCTGTGGTGTGCCACACATTGACGACACAGCGCCAGCGGTAGTTCGTTTTTCTCCCGTGGGAGTAGTTTTGGTCGAGTAGTATAGATTGCAATGTACTAAAAATTAACATATGATGCCACAGTTAAATGTATTTTTGATTATTACTATTATATACAAGGCCATCTTCAGAAGGGCTCACTTCTCCGCGAACATTCTTTGTCTAAAAGTCAAGTATTGCTTCTTCCAATACGCTGGAGAACAACTTTTTGAGGTTGATGTAGTCTGTCCGGCCCCAAATGAGAGTGTACTTACAGAACAGTTACGTTTGACGTTTTCTTTGGTGTGCTGTGAATGATCGTTTGGTTTCCAGGATATTTAACGCTCTTAACAATGTTTCATCATCCCTCGCTCATCGAGTAAGTTAAAACTTCGTTTCACAATAGTGAAGATAAGGAAAGTGGGCGTTACGTCTCGTCGACAGCGAGGTCATTGGAGACGGTGAAACACAACTTGATACGACAGCAACTGGAAGAGAAGTCGGCCATGGCCTTAGTTTAGGGAACAACCCAGTATTCGCCTAGAGTGATTTCGGGAAACCACGGAAAACGTAAATCGTGATTGCCAGAGCCGGGGATCGAACCCGTGCCCTCCCGAATGCGCCACTTTGCTCGTCTAAATTGACGTCTCCCAGCTGTCAAAAAAAAGTTCACTCGTTTGTGGTATGGCTGTGTATTTGTTTGCTATGACTCGTAGGTGCGTAGCAGCGATGTGATGGTGGTATTTGCGTGACGTGTTGGTTTGCGAGGCGGGCAATACGCTGTCCCGGGAGCAGAGCATATCACAGCGAGACTACAGCTGGATGCGAGTAGCGACAGACAGCGGCGCACTTGTCCAAACAATCCGTCCCTCGGATTAGCTGCTTCAAAAACACTTTGCCGGCCCATCAATAATTGTAGCGTGGCACAAGCGGAATAGCAGATCACACGGGAATCTGGCAGTGCTGCAACCCCATCCCTCTTTTACCATTGCGTCCTCGACAACACTGCCGTCTTTGTCTGCTGTAACCCTCTGTGCGCGGTGACTAACCGGGATTTAAACCTGATTGGCGAGGCGGCAGGGAAAGCAATCGGGAGGAGGAACAAAAAAACATGTTAAGTGCGGGTTTGTACGCTTCACGGTGATGCACAGAGAGGGTGAATGGGATGCGACGAGCTGATTGTAGTATGCAACCAACGAACACTGGGGATGTAGACTAGTGCTCTCAGGTTACACTTGTCTGACGTGTGTCATGCAGTCACTGCATCGACTTAGCATGCTGCAGGCTGCGAGGAAACACTAGCAGCGCTTGGCGTAAGTGTAGATTTAATAAATGAAGGTCTACCGCCACCGCTTATCTCTTTAATTAGTGCAGTTGGTGTAGGAAAATGCGGCTGTGACATTACGCATATAAATTCGCGCTCTTGTGAAAACATATCAAGGGAAATTCTAGATAAATTATGGAGTCCCGCCCCTTTGTGTTGCGGGTATTTTAGTTTCGCCTTGCAGTTGCACTCAGTACCTCTCCTGTACTCCATCTTGGACGTGTGCAAGGTACATAGTGCATCGTGAAACCTATACCTTGTCTTATTGCAACTGCAGCACAGTTTGTTGGGACGTGTGGTAGCCGAGATATGAGGGCGACATCGTCGTTTGAATTCGGGTGTGTAGTTTTTATTGCATAATTCATCGTACGTAGGACCAGGAATTTTTCGCGAAAATAATTTTGGCCTACTTTGTTCCAGTGGCTTACGTACACATCTGCAGCTGTGCTTCATGGTTATTGGCAGTGTGTCTTTGTGAAGTGACATCTCTATTTTGATTGTGCCAATCACAATAAGGTTAACTGCAGCCCCATACGTCTGTGATTTGCGCATATAACTCCAAGACATGTAAAAGTTAAAACAGCCAATCACTGACTACCAAGCAGAACTACAGATGGGAACGTAATACACTGAAACAAACAGGGGGAAAATTTTTCGCGAAAAGGTCGCGGTCCTAGTAATATGAGCTTTTCTTTGGCCAGCATGACCTCAGTAGACACTGTAGTGACTAATGATTTATCGTGCAGTACAAACTTCAAAACTACATCTAGGCACTCGTAGGTGCAAACGTCTGCAGGGAAAATGCAGTTGTATTTATGTTGGTTTTTCTGTATTTTTGCTACAATAGGCATGGACTGTAGTGATGCATGACTTCGGTAAAGGAATATGGAAATCTTGCATCCTGATATGTGTACTTCAAGTAGTGGCGGCTCGTGGGTTGTTACCAGGTAGGGCTCCAAGAGCTGTACAGGGCTGTGCACTGGTTGACTATACAGCCACTAACACGCTGATGTGTAGGTGCCTCTTACTACTAAGGGGTCACAAAATATCTAGTAGCCGGCAAATATTTCACAGTCATGGGTCTACGGCGTGTTCATCAAGAGTGTACAGTTCCGACTATCTGCAACCCCACCTGGCAACAACCCACGAGCCGCCGCTGACCTGAAGTACGTCAAATGTATACTGTTGATTGACTACTGTCTTTGAGCCGCCTGTATACAATAGGGATACAGAGGTAAGTGGAATGTTGGCACGTGGACATGACACTTCCCCAAAACCCTTGCATCGACATTAAATCGTCCTATTAAAATATTGAATTTAAGTGAATTAATTCCACAAATGATTTGCGAGTTTATTTTATTATTTATGAAAGTTTTTGCTTATTACTATACAGCCCTTGCCTTTTTCAAAAGTCATTTTTTCCCGACACGAATTAAAACCTTTAAGCTGGCTCCCACGGGATGGAAAATGACCTCATTTTCTTTAACCAAAAATATAAATTTGAATCTGCTTCAGAGATTACCCGCAGTTAGTTTACTCATAGGATTCACAAAAAAAAAAATTAAGCGTGTAAGTAAAAAGGTAATCATTGATCTGAAAAAAGGCGCATTTGTCAGGACGATCATAAAACGCTTTCATTTTCGTTTGTAGTCGTCTACCAAACATCGCGAGAGTGAAAAGACGAAAAGGGGAAGGAGAGGGTTGACGAATGCATATTAGTATATAGTATAACTGTTCACTTTAAGGTTGCAGCAGAAATTAAAATTGCTGATGAAATAAAGCAAAGCAATTGAATTATATCTTGATTCCTCTCATACTGATAGTGCCGTAACACGGTTCCCTTGTATTTTTCAATATTTCAAATGAAGTTTATGCTGCGCAAAAATTTTATTGTCTTTCACTTGAATGAATTAGCTGCAACCTGAGAATGGATAGAGTATAGCTACGCTATTTGAACAGCTACAGCATTTACTTTTACAATCTTATTCTTCCAAGGATGATGGTAGCTATTTCTATAACATAGAAATCTTCTGCGGAGGTCGCCAGTGTTGATGCTGTTTCATTATATACAATACACTCTTAATACCAGAGTAATTTTCATTTCACACGGTACTCAAGTGGTAGGAAATATTCTAACTAAATTCACGATTAGATTAGGTGCGCTACACTTGTAGCTGCAGATAGGATTTTTTTGCGTCCCAGATTAATGCAGTCTTAGATTTAGCTAAGTTATTTTTAAGAGTGACTGAAATCCACAACGTAGACGTAACAAAATTACCGTTAGCTGAAAACACAACATTTGCCCTATGGGACCCATAGAGTGACCTTCTGTTGGTTTCTTTGCAGAGGTCTCCACTTAGTGAAAAATTTAATGTATTATTTAAAATTGCCTTCTTATGAGTTACGTAATTTTTACACCTTGACTACTTTTATTCATTGTAACTGGTAACCATCAGAGGTGGGAAGTAACCGTTTCCTCCCGAAGGTTACTAGTTGAAAATTAACAAGGGTAGTAAAGGTGTAGCAATTTGATGACTCTTACGAAGGCAATACCTGTGCCGTGCCGTGTGAAACTTACGGCAAAAAATAAAGTTTTCTACGATGGCGGGCATTCACCCCCCTTAATGAGAGCGTGGCAGATAAGGTTGCATGGTGCAGAGAGTAGGAGGTACTTTAGGTTCCTATCTACCTGCGCTGAAAACGCTTTGCAGCGTGTTGCGATTAATCATTTTTTGAGGAAACTACTCTACGCGCATTACACGTGTATGTTTACGAAAAGTACGCACACTTCAGAAAACAAGTTTAAAAATTAGTATAGCTTAATATAAATATGATTTTTAGACCCCTCAAAATGGCTAAAAATGGCATTTTCAGACTGCCGTATCTAGAAATATATCGGTCGAATTCGAAATACGCCATGATAGAAGTATGCGTTGGACTTTAAACGATAGTTTCCACAAATAAAATGACATGGTCACCGCTTAAAGTCCCATAGGAAAATGATTAATAGTAAAGGTCCGCACGCCAGTTGCGTGGCAGGCGCGTTGAGACGATATTGCGTTACATTCGCCGGCTGACGACTCCCTTAGCGCGTTATCGATTTTGTGCCTCATACACACTAACGCAGCCTCCCTAGATAAGAACCTCAAGAGGCATTTCCAGTGTTTCAGGCGCATGTATGCAACCCGCATTAATCCAATGTAATGCAAGGCTAATATGACCTTCGCTATAGAGGTACAAGTATTACACATATCAACATTATCTTCGCGTTTTATGAAAGATACAGTTGTTCTTATTTTCGCTGCGTTTGCCGAAGCCAAGTATAAAGAATGGTATACTATACATTTTACAAAACTTTTTTTATATTAGGTTTTTAATGTAACCGTTTGTTATACTAAAATTTGTGGAACGCAGCGAAAATAAGAACGACTGTGTCCTTAATAAACCGCGAAGAAAATGCTGATACGTGTAAGTCTCTTATTGCTATAGCGAAGGTAATATTAGCCTTGATTCATATCAAGTTAACGCGGGTTGCATACATGCGCCTGAAACACTGGAACGGCCTCTTATTGAGTGAAGGAAGGGAATAAAAACAATTGCAGCATACATATTTGTTGTTAGCCTCACGATTTGTGCTGTTTGAAACTGTTCATAAGCCAGATTTATCATTTCTCATGTTGGTGAAGTCGCAGTGCCCTCGTTGACGTATTTTGCCGAAAAAGTGCAATCATTGTGTCATACGTTAGTGTACAAAATTCAAGGTACCGCACTTCATGGAATGTATAGGTAGCAAATAATTTTTTTTGTTTGCAGTTGGAATTTTTTTCCCCGAGGGTTTTTCCTCGATTGTAGCTGGCAGCAGTGGTCTCAATTCTCTGCATTATTGCAGATGTGAACTCGGCGAATCAGAGTTTCTTTAATATTGAAATGCGCGTCGTGTTTGTTTCTGTCGGCAGCGTCCCCCCGCAGCATTTGTGCGGCAATGAAATGTGACGTCGCGTGTGCTCTTACAATAGCGGCGTGGAATGCTGGCTACGTTCGGCATTTCACCGCGCCGCCACACACGGCCGACACCAGTTCTACATGACAAACTAGCCATATTTTTGCTGGTCGGGCGGGAGGAGGGGCGAACAAATGGTTATTGTTTGGCGGCGTGTTCGCGCGAGTTGTATCGCAGGGGGTGAATCATGGCCGGCTGCTGGGCTGGGCCGTCAACTGGTGCGCGATGTGTGTGTTGTGGGAGGAAGGTTGCGCGATGTTGCCGCAGTGTGGCGCCGCACCTGGCCACAGCAGCCTTAATTGACGTACAACGCAAGGTCACCGAGTCCCATACACTCTTTCCGCTCGCGGCCTGTGTTTAGCCTGGTCCCAGTTGTGTGTGCGTGCATGCTACATACAATTATGCGCCACCCCATTGTGACGGCGTCAGTAACAAATGAAAACTAGAAGCTACAGCGGCAAGAGTAATCTGGTTAGGAAGGTAATCGAATAAGTTATGGACGTATGTGACTAAGGACAATTTCAGCCGTTAGTTGCGCTTGAGTCGGTGCGGTCTAATGCAATGGATAATCGTAATAAAATTAATGCTACCTAAGTTACATAAAGAGAAAAGTCACTTTATTACACGGTCTAAGAGGAGAGGTATCCACACAGCGTAATGCTCCCCAGCAAGAGAAAGTGACTCTCTTTTTGTCGCCGAGCGCTAGTAATAATTTAGTTTAAGATTTTTTTAGTTTATATATGTTTCGTGTCCATAAATACATTGGCATGTGTGGAACTGTTTATATAAGTCGTCTAAATAAAATATATAATGTACTATTGTTTTGGTAAACACATTCGAACAAAATTTATTATTTCCTACCCTACAAAATTTTAGAATCGTTGTAATGTGTGTCTACATGTAAAAGATTAAAAAACTAAATTTTATGGTTAAAAAAAATTGTTTCAATACAAAATTACATTTATATTTTTTTCTTCTATATAGGGTGAGTCGGGAGGAAAGGGCAATATTCTAGGACATGATAGAACTGGTCATTGTGATCAAAAAAGTTAATGTGAACATGGGGTCAATATGTGACAATTATCGAGATAGCCTCGTTTGGATGAAAAACACTGAAAACCTGTAAATATATCTTATTGTTTTGTTTTTGTGCATTTCTGTTCTCGTTTCAGTGACAAGGAGATTGAAATTAACTAAGCAAATTGCATATTAACGATATTTATACTTTATCATGTTTTTTTTAAAGCGAAACTAATTTTTTGCATCAAATTGTTATTTAACATACCTTTCTCTAGCATAAATAACAAGATTGACACAACCTTTCTTTTCATGTCGTATCATTATTTGGTCCAGTGACGTTTCACAATAAATTCTCAAATATTTCACCGTTGGCTTCAATACATTTCTCAACTCGCTGATGAATATGATGTGTTGCCCGTCGAAAATCATCATGGCGTTCTTGTATGCTAGCAAACGCGTCCATTATACGAGTTAGCAGCTCGTCTCGTGTGTTTACTTTATGTCTGTGGACTTCACCCTTCAACCAACCCCATAAACAATTATCTAAGGGGTTGAGGTCAGGAGACATTGGTGGCCAGGGAATGGTACTACCACGACCGAGCCACTGATTAAGAAATGCGGTATTCAAATTCTCCCTCACCTGGTTGCAATAGTGAGGAGGGGCTCCATCATGCTGGAAGAACAAAACAAGGCGTATAGCATAAGGAACGTCGTCGAGTAGTTCAGGTAATGTATGTAGCAAACATTGTAGGTATCTTGCCCCATTCATATGTTCATCTAAAACAACGGGGCCTATCAGCTTGTCATGCAACATACGACACCACACGTTAATTGAGAAACGCACTTGAAAATTGGTATCTACAATACCATGAGGGTTTTGTTCTTTTGGGCTCCATAAGTGATTGTTTCGTGTATTGGCGATTCCATTACGGATGAACGTTGCTTCATCCGTGAAGAGAGTTATTGGCACCAAATGACGATTGTTTTGAAACCAGTTACAACATTGTAGACATTTGGCTCTGTCTCCTACATGAAGATTTTGCACACGCTGTAGGTGAAATGGGTATAATCGTTCACGATGCAGTAATCGACACACACGTGTTTGTGAAACATTACGCCGTGCTGCAATACGCCGAGTGCTAGTAGTAGGGCTATGCTGAACATCGCCGATAATGTTCTCTTCTTCATCCACGTGCAGGTCAAGTCCTCGTTCCGAACTCACATTAGCACTAGGAAGCGAACCACTCTCCCGCTATGTATTACAAACCCTGGAAAACACTCTTCGGTCAGGAATTTTTCGCATGGGAAAACGATGGCGGTACTCTTCTACATCTACAGTGGAACTACAATTCCAAAAGCCATAAACAATTAGCTTGTCTACATACTCTGTGTTTGTGTAGATGTGTGGCATCTTGAACTGCCCGGTTCACACAGTCGGTATCACAAAACCAATGTAGAACAAAAGACACAACCATTAAAATAATAGCGTTCAAGTTCACAGTCCTCAAAATAGTCAATATAGCTGTTTTCCATGGTAACCCATGGCCAACTTGCATTTATTGAAATACAAACAGACAATTGTGTGATTCATTATTTATTTACAATCCCCTTGTCACTGAAACGAGAACACAAAAGCACAAAAATAAAACAGTAAGATACATTTACAGGTTTTCAGTGTTTTTCATTCAAACGAGGCTATTTCGATAATCGTCACATATTGACCCCATGTTCATTTGAACTTTTTTGATCACAATGACCAGTACTATCACGTCATAGATATTGCCCTTTCCTCCCGACTCATTATGTATAATGCACGCAATTCCGATAACTAAGCTAAACCAAAGACAAAACAAGACAAATCTTCCACTAAATTACTACTAGCGCTCGGCGACAAAAATGGAGTCACATTTTATTCCTCAGTGTCAAGCCCTCTTACTTCATAAACCGTGCTTAATTAACTTTTTTACTAACACAATGTCTATTCAGCTTTCTAATTTTATTTGCAAACATTAAAATCACTTTCATAACCACGAAACGTAACCGGAGATGACGACGCCCGAATTAGCCCCTCCTACCAACAACATCGCAATTAACGACAGAAATTGCTCATTGCCAAAACAAAGAGAACTATATTCTCAACCTGTAGCAGAATTAAACTTAAGCAGCTTTGAAACTCATGCGAGGCAGCGACCTCTCATGAGAGAATGTCTCGTGCAAGGTGGATCTCGAACGAAATCAGTAAATGAAGCATATCTTATTTTTCAGTCTGAGGTCCCTCAGATGTCACGGAAAGAATTCTATTGGTCTTTCTGAGCCGGTCATGTAACCAAGTGTATATACTAATCGTAGAGGTGGGAGTAAATTAATAATAATTGGGCTGTGTAAAGACGAATTTAGCTTGACAAAATATAACAGTAATTAACACGTTTTTAATTTACACCTAGTTGATAACTGGAAGCAGAAATGTCATACGTGTTGGTATCAACTAAATATTGTAAGTAACCATTAATTTTAACATGTTAGTGTTTAATTGAAAACTGAATTCTAATATTTTTGCTGAAGTAATGACTGTTAAATTTCGATTGCGGCTATGATCCAGCATTCTGCAAGAAGAGAATTTTCTGCGAGATATGCGTGAGAAATATTTTTCAACAGCATTCTTCTGATATTTTATCATTACCTATATATAGGGACCCAAATCATTCGCGTTTTGTTTAGGGCACAAGCTATAATTGAAACAACTGTAAGTTCGTGCCACTTTCATAACAGGACCTTGACGTATTTGACACCTCTTGGTAGGAGCTGAGTAAATACTAAATCAGGAAGTAAATGCAGGCCCATATCACTCTGTCAGCGAGCAGCTAATGAGCAGATGTTGTCTGCTTGAGTTCACATATATTCTTGGAGGCTAGCCTATACAGGTCAGTGAATCCGCGAATTATTCCCGCCTCTACCTATACATAGAGATAATGGTTTATCGCGGGAAAACTTGACTGTTTGCTGGGTTTCAACGTACGTTCAGCTTATCAAACCATTACTGGCTTTCACTTGTGCGAGGAGCTGTTGCCCTATTTGACTTGGGCCAATAAGAATCCCGCTATTGTAATACTTGTTGCCTATTATTGGTCTGCAGACAGCTACTTTGTGTCAGACGTATAACACCCATTCATACGTAGCGCAAGCAACCACAGTGTTTTCAATGGTATGTTGGCAAAAAAAAATGTTCTCGCGATATACCATCATCTGTACCTATAGATCACACGAGCGATCTCATACAAAATGTAATTTGTCGTCGTGTGAAAATAAGTTGTGCCTCTGAACGATTACTTCTGATCACCATAACCTACGTGTTGCTGAAAGATCACATGAGCGATCTCATACAAAATGTAATTTGTCGTCGTGTGAAAATAAGTTGTGCCTCTGAACGATTACTTCTGATCACCATAACCTACGTGTTGCTGAAAGATCACACGAGCGATCTCATACAAAATGTAATTTGTCGTCGTGTGAAAATAAGTTGTGCCTCTGAACGATTACTTCTGATCACCATAACCTACGTGTTGCTGAAAGATCACATGAGCGATCTCATACAAAATGTAATTTGTCGTCGTGTGAAAATAAGTTGTGCCTCTGAACGATTACTTCTGATCACCATAGCCTACGTGTTGCTGAAAGATCACATGAGCGATCTCATACAAAATGTAATTTGTCGTCGTGTGAAAATAAGTTGTGCCTCTGAACGATTACTTCTGATCACCATAGCCTACGTGTTGCTGAAAGATCACACGAGCGATCTCATACAAAATGTAATTTGTCGTCGTGTGGAAATAAGTTGTGCCTCTGAACGATTGTTTCTGATCACCATAGCCTACGTGTTGCTGTGTGGCGCATTGTAGCTGATTTGGGATTACTAAGCAGCAGTGTGTGAAGAGCACGACATAATTGTAACTGGAAAGTCAGATCAATAAGACAGTACAACCAGACACGACTGGGAGATAATAACTGAACTTCTGGGAGAGACCTCACAACTGATACAAACGGACGGTCGACGGTTGGAGAATATAATTTTCAAAACCACCTGTAGGTGTATGATGTGGATGTGTCTATGACGTAAGTGTTCTGCGTTTCTACGTCATACATGCGGCATATATTTGTGCCGTATTCTGTGTGAATATAACTACTGATTTTTGGTGGAAAGAAATGTGCACCAACCAGTTTCAGTGCCTTATGATCATATTTGTAGCTTTTTGCCTAATAATTAATGAAAGGAAGTTTGTAACTCGGCGTGTTTGTAGTTCTACTAGCAGATCACAGACGCGTGTATCACAGTAACTTTTATCGTCATTGGGCCAGTCAACGAACGACGTCTCTGAACACATACAGTCTGCCAATAACCACGAAGTATAGCTGCAGGTGTACACGTAAGACATTGGAACATGTCGGTGGCTCAATGGTTTTACGTTCGACTCGTATTCGTGAGGACTCAGTTCGATACCTGATCCAACTGTCATGATTTCCGTTTCCCGTGTTACTGAAACCACTCAGGTCGTAGTAGCAAATATTGTAAAGGATATTTGATCATATTTGATAGCTGCTTCCTTTACTGTTTTTTATAACCATTCCGCTTCTAATGACCCCGCTGTCGACAAGCCGCCGCTAAGCTCAGTAAGTAGTAACAGAAGAGATATGGCGTAGTTTTTGGGTTGCCGATGTTTCTTAGGTAGCCGTTTACTTCACGTGGCTGTTCGGTTATATTGGAATATAGTAGGCCTAGTTTTAAAGATCTGTGAGGATTACACGTAAGTAACGTCACATTTACCATTTCTAAATAATTAGGGTACAAATAAATTACTGTACGAGCGTTTATGTAAACCAACGTCACAGAATAGCACATGGTTTTGTTTACATGCCAGTGTTCTAGCTGTTACACCAATGATTACAAAACAGTACCAGTTATTCTGTGATGTTGAACCTCGATCTGTTATGTTCACCATTTTTAAATAATCAATTAAGATACAAAAATGTGACAGTCTCTCAAGCAATACCAGCGATTATATAAACAAGTGTTTCTAATCCACGTGGCTTTGCCTGTATACATGTACGCCCCGACAGCTGGTACGATAACGACAATGAAAATATTACCTTTGTCGTATGATCGCATTATTTATAGAGGTACGTCAATTTCGCGGATTCATCTGGCAGCAGCCTAGACTTGTCAGTCCTATACATTCACTGGCCACAATCGATTGGCTTATAACCGTACAAGCAGGTAGCAAGCGATAGCACTTCGCACTTTTTCGTCATTTACTACTGGCTTGCAGTAGTCAAACGCGTTTCGTAACAACAACAAGTAGGCCCCTATACATAATTGGCGTTCAACCTGACCTGGAATGTATCTGCGAAATTTACGTACCTCTAATGATTTATTATGTGATTGTAACTACCTATACCTAGAGATGATGGTTTATAGAGGGAAAATTCGACTATTTGCTGGATTTCAACGTACCTTAAGCTTATAAAAAACTCACTGGCTTTTCCTTTTTACGTGGAACTGTTGCCATATATGACTGAGCCAATACGAATCCCGCTATTGTAATATTTTATGCCTGTTGTTGATCTGCAGACAGCTACGTTGTGTCAGACGTGTATCGCCTAGTTACTAGAGACACTAGAAAATCACGAAAAAATTTAACATAGTCTCCAATAAACTACAGTATCTCAATCATGACACGTGTGAACAATTTTCTGGCAAATCACACACGTTCTGTGTTAAAACTGTACAGTTTTAATTGGGTCTGTTGAAGAAGGACACAGTGCTTCATATAAACTATAGCTAAGGACCCATATTTTTCGCGAAAAGAATTTTGCTTCAGTTTGCTTCAGTGACTTACGTGCACACCTGCAATTTGCTTAATGGTAATTGGCAGCATGTCTATGACGTATCATTTGACTGAGCCAATTACAATAACATTCCCGCAACACCACACGTCTGTGATTTGCTAGTAGAATCCCAAGGCTCGTGACAGTTAAAATATCCAATCACTGACCACGAATCAGAACTGCAGCTGTGTCCGTAAGGCACCGAAACAAAGCGAGGCAAAATTCTTTTCGCGAAAAACAGGGGTCCCTAACTATAGCCAATATATGTTCAAAACCTTCAGTGTTATACAAAACATGTTGGAGCCCAGCTAACAATCAACTTTTCCCGCGATTTACCAGTGTGTCTACTAATTATACATGTTGCGAGAAACTACAGTGTTTTCAAGGGAATGTTGGCACAAAGTATTTTCGCGATATACCATCATCTATACCTATACTACATTCTCAATTCAAATGTTGTAGGCTTAGAATGGTCTACTCACTAGTTTGTTTCGCCGTCAGTTACGTGGCTTCCCCCAGTTGAGGTTATCTTCGCTGATTAATCGCGGAATAACGATTCTCTCGTGTTGAACACATTAGACCGACACACGCGACGTTGTGTGGATAGTACGTACTACGACCAGCAGTCACAGCATGTGTGTGCCGAGCTGGAGGTGCATGTTGTACCTAACAAATACACTGTCATTTCTGCGCCACATATCCGCGTTAACTGGCAAACTAAAACAAACAAAATATAACTAAATATTTATCACATGGGTACTCGCTGAAATTTAATATAATAAAATACGAAATTAGTATTAAGAAAGTGGAATACACAGTAATTAGTAGAGATGCTCTGTAATTTACGATCACACATCCTCCCTTCGTCGATGTAAATTCTTTAAAGGTAAATTCGTTATTGCTTAGAGAAGAAAAATGTCGCTAGTTTTGCGTTTATTGAAACTTCTTATATATAATTTTATATTTGAAGTCATCTGCGTGTCAAGTAGCATGTGATATTAAATCTTATCTAGTCTTGAAACCGCCGTTGAAAATAACGTGGCGTGTATTCACGACAGTACATTTAGTCATCAATTGCTTCAGAGAGTTTTCGCATTGTCTAATTCACAAAATGCGATGCAGATAGTTGCGACGTTGGAGAAAACTGTTCCTCATTGAACGTAATAAAATTTTACTCTTTGAAAATCGAAAAATCACAAGTCGAGAAAATATCGAAGGAATTTTAAAACATGCCATATTCCCCTGACCTTTACTTCTTCTGCGATTTTTTTTTAAACTTAAATGAGAGCAGATGTCACATCTGTTTAGCAGTTGTGTTTAAAATAGTTTTACAACAAGAAACAGCTGCGTTAAACAGACACTTGAAAACTTTATATATTATAATATTTCAAACAAACTAATATAAGAAGGATACATTTTTAGCTGAGTTCTGTTATACGTACCTTCATACAACTGTTCATTCTGTGTGCCAACTTTGGAGATCATGGTCGCTTTTGATTAATAAGTCTATTAACACCAATTTCGTTAGTTACATGATTAGCTAAAACCATAATTTTGTGTTTTGTCTTATCAATTGCTATACAATGTGCCGATACTGCGGTGTATTCGAAGTATGATGTAGCCACGGACAAGGAAGAGAATGAAAGTAAACAGTGGTTGTAACGTAGATGTTTCGACAGTGGAGCAGGCATGGCCTGTCATGTAGGTGGGGCCTGGAGGAAGGGTCGCACACTCGGTGTACAGACGGGCGGTGTCGGTGTGTTTACTACGGCCGCCAGGGTTGAAGAGGGGCGGGGGTCTCTGTGATCAAAGCGTGTTCCTAGCCTGTATGCAGCACGCGTCACCGCTGACTCACACGCGCGCCCGCCATTGTGGTGACGTCACATAGTCGTGACTCGCATGCCGGCGGGTTAGCGCGCGCCGAGAATGTGCAGTCCGCCCACACGCACACACACACACGTCAGTGGCGTGTCTTTGTGCCGCAGTAGGCCGACGTCGTCCTCCCCACGACCCGATCACACTAACACATAACTGCTGCCACGCTACAACACCGCGCCTCACCTCACCTGTTATTTTATAATGTTGCTTTTTTATGGGACTCGTGCCGCTGGTCAGCGGTTTTACTCGGGCATCTTCCGTTCTCCCCGCCCCTTCACTGATACATGCTCACGTCATGTCACCCCTCACCATCCTTCTAATTGCTGACCAAAAATCTCTTCACTTCCCTTCTCGTACGACATTTATTTCTTAGGTAGAGACGTCGTTGAGCTCTTGCAGAAATACTAGCTTATGTGGAGGTCATCCCGATGTCAGGGCTTGATTTGGCAGACGTGAACTGTGCGACCGCCGAAGGCGTTTACCAACCCCCCAAGGGCGACATTAAACGAATCCACACAGTAGAGGAAGCTACGATATGCGAAGGGCATGGAGTATGGGAGTGACCGGAAAAACCTTCCTTCGTCGTCTTATTTAATTACAAAATGCATATTTCGAACATTGTATGCGTTTGTCCTCAAATTGCACCTAGATTCTTAGAAGCAGAATTTTGAAACCTCTATAAATGGCGAAAGTAGATTTTTCCGAACCATTGCATATGGAAACATATCAACTAGATGTATGTAACGTGACTGTAGAAACATACACATTACTTTTATGTATACGTCAGGAATAAAGTCATATTCTATTGTCTCCGCTTTTACTCCTGTAGGAAGATGACTAGCATGACAAATCTGCTCGCGAATTAACAAATATCTTTGCGCGTAGAGGTGACACTATTATTTTTACGAGTTCAACGCCACACCTTCAGCACACTATGTATCACACGCTTCACTCGCACACAAATACGCACATTATAAGTTCAGAGATCGCAATACAATATATTTAAAAATTTGGTAGACTAGGTTTAGTTTCTTGGACATACCCTTTGACAGTCATCTACATTACAATGGAGTATGTCGAAAAATCTAAATCCAGTCATGCACGCCCATTGCACAGTTCTTTAAAAAATCGCTTTGGTAAGTAGATATAGAATGCCGATACGAGGACAACCCCTCGCAGCCCCTACTTCACCATTACATTCAGCCATCCCAAAAACAGTGACGAAATCAAAAAGCCACTAAATCAAACAGGCACTAAATCAAAAAGTGTCTAAATGAAAAAGTGACGAAATGAAAAAGCCACTAAATCAAAAAGTGTCGAAATTAAAAAGTCACTAA
>PNEQ01082398.1:30525-59272 GCA_003012365.1 Medauroidea extradentata | reverse complement strand
TTTTAAAATTTTTTTGAAATTTTCGAAATTTTGGAAAATTTTGGTAATTTGACACTCAAGGTCAAGGTCAAGGTTAAAGGTCAAGGTCATCCAACATGGCGGCCGGGGATGTGACGTCACAACATGGCGGGTGGTGCCACACTGTGCCACACTCCGACTCCATGTGCCAGAAGGAACTAAATCTATCTACTTATATATATGTTTTGATAGTTTTAGTGATTATTGTTTCACATTAGATAGAGCATTAATTTTTTTACATAAAAATTTATTCACTGGCACACTCGACACCATCATGTTGTTGCAGTGAGGACATAAATACCAATTGGTAGTAGTAACATCTCTCATAATGTAATGACCCCGCTTCTGATGTCACAAACATGATGTAGAAGGTTCCCACCCTGGTCAAAGTAGCTTTTCTTGTCCGCAAAGTTGTAGCCATTCAACGCTGAAAATGCGTGATTGTTACCTAACAAGGCAAGCAGCTTGTCACTATGCTCGAAGTGTTCGCTATATTTCTGCGAAAGAAGTCATGAAACTGACCAAACGGATCGACGTTACTAACGAAGTGCTCGTCATGTCGCTTGCTACGGCAAATAAGTTGCTCGTCGCCATGTTCGAACTGTTCATCACAGCAGCCGTGGAGTTTGCTAAACTAGGCAAATAAGATTTATACACAGCTGGAGAGGTCGTCACCATGCCACACGTCTTGAAAAAAGACCCCACTGCCAGCATAGAACGAAAAGTAAACTAAACTTTGATAAAACATCAAAGTCACATTCCAGACAAAATAAGATCAGAGCTGACGCCACACAGCAGTAGATCACACCCACATATATGGTCTTCCAAAAATCCATAAACCCGACATGCCTCTGCGCCCGATTATCAGCTGTTGCAATGCTCCATGCGAAAAACTATCAAAATATCTCCTAAAAATTGTTACACCCCTCATAGGGCAGACGCCAAATTTTGTCAAAGACTCTAGTATATTTATATCCATTGCCAAAACATTCAAAATAGAAAACTCTGACACCCTAGTGAGTTTCGATGTCCAAATCCTTTTCACCAATGTACATGTGGCTGTAACTCTCAACATTGTCAAGGTCAAGTTGGAAGCTGTCCCAAATCTAAAGGACAGAACAACTATACCAATTCCATCCATCATGGAAATGATTACCATCTGTATCACCACAACATACTTCCAGTTTAATGACAGATCCTACAAAAAAACTGACGGCTTGGCAATGGGTTCTTCCCTTTCACTATTCACGAACATATTCCTGGAGAGCTTTGAGCTGGAAGCACTTAGCAAATTCAATAACCCTCCTAAAATCTGGGTATGTTATGTAGACGTCACTTTCACTACCTGGCAACATGGACCTGAAATCCTGGAGGAATTTGTGAACTTCCTAAATTCACTGAGGCCATCAATCAAGTTCACCTATGAAAAAGAAACCAATGGCAGCATTCCTTTTTCGCACGTACTAGTCAGCAGGGAAAGCATCAGTCTGGAAACCAAAGTATACAGGAAACCTACACATATATGCCAATACCTACAATTTGCATCCAACCACCCTAAAAGCACAAAAACCTGAATATTTCGCACACTAGCCAACCGAGCTGAGATTATTTGTTCCAGCAAGAAATCGGTAGTGGTAATAAAAGAACTCACAGCCAATGGTTATCCAGCAAACACCATCAAACAGCACATGAAACCTAACAGAACACTTAAGCCCACAGAAACAGAACAACCAGCAGGAACCCTATGTATGTTTGAGGTCTTTCTGAGAAATAAGACGTCTGGGAAACATATTCGGACTTCAAACAACATTCCGATCCAAATAAATTATTAAAAGTATGGTTACCAGAGTGAAACCAGCCACAGAAGAACTATAAACCCACAACTGTGTATATCAGATACCCTGCGAATGTGGCAATATGTACATTAGTGAAACTGGCAGAGCTCTATTAACCCGAATAAAAGAACGTAAAAACATTGCAAAAAAGCGAAACCCAAAAATCTGTATTTGTAGAAGATGCATAGGAAAATAGCAACTAAATCCGTTGGGAAGAGTTTAAACCACTTACACAGGAAACTGACAAAATTAAAAGCAAATTAAAAGAATCAGCCTTTAATATTATCAATAACAATATTTTCAGTCGACAAAGTATTGAATTAAAAAATGTAAAGATTAAGAGTGAAACAACTTTAGAGCACAAAATAAAAACAAACACTCCACACACCACAATCATTCAGAGTCAATCCATGCTGCGCGACCAATCAGCAGGCAGCTCGTCTCCCATTGGCTGAGCAGGAAAAAGTGCTTTGACCTATATAAACTCATGTTTTTTCCAGTCTCCGTATCAATCGCACTCGTGTTCCTGAACCCTGTGTGTCTACCAGATGACGGGAACAGATTCCAGTTGCCGAAACATCATTATTCTGACTGTTCTGGAAAACGGCTGTGTTTTATTTCGTCTCATCATTGTGTCGCATGTTAACTTAGGTTTCTTTTTTTTATTTTTGTTATTTTATTTATTTTCTGTTGTTCCTTGTTTTATTTGACCCGATTTCAATTTTTGGAATTTTATGTTGTTTATGTTTCCTGCTTATTTATATTTTTGTCTTACTTTTAGTTTTCTTTTGCCAGTCATTTATTTCGCAATGGAGTATGTCCAAGCAAGTAAATCCTGTCATAGTATTGCAATGACATATGTCAACTATAATATATTTTGTTATTCTGTCCCATTACAAGAAACATTCAACGGCACCAACAGACCTGTTTATCTTAGCCAATGAAAATGAATAGCAGTTTATTTGAGGAAATATTTGCATTTAAATTTTGTTTTATAAATCTTTCGCATTTTCGAATAAAATATAATTTTTTTTAACCAAACATTTATAAATTTAAAATATGTTTTATAAGTAGAATCTTAAAAGCTTACACTGGTATTTCCGTAGATATTTAGTAATCAAATATAAAATCAGTTTTCAAAATCTGCTTTCATATTGGTCCGCCAGAAGATTGCAGCGGCGTCAGATTCATAAACGTCGCGACGTTCTCGTCTAGAGAAAACTAATGTGTTTTTGTTGAGATTTATCATTGTTTTAACTAGGGATGGTGAAATGTCGCGAGGAAAGTTTACGTTTTGCAAGGCTTCAATGTAATATAATTAATTCCTACGGCTATATTTTGTTGCTTGTGAATCCTTTTTGTCTGGGTCTGTGCTAATTATAATCGTGCTGCAACTTAACGTTTATGAGTCGTCAGTAAACAGCTAATACATTCTAGCACAGAATGCTACACATATTTGGAGACTACTTTGGCAGGAAAATTTTTTCGCCAATTTACACCAAACATAGTTATAACTCGTTGCAAGTCTGTAACATCATCAATATGCATTCTGAAAAACTCCAGTGGAATCTTGTTATACTGTCCCGAATTTTCCAGTTGTTTTGGTCATTGATTTGGATAATGGTTTGAAGCAAAGTTTTCTCATTTGCTTTGTTTGTTATATTACATAACTCTCTGTGAAGTTATTCTGCACGAAGAAAAGAAAATAAAGATAAAGTTATAGTTGAAGAGAGAAGGCGAGGTTAGAGCATTATACAGCCCTTTAACAATGACATCTTAAGAGCCGTGATGGTGAAGTGTGAAGTAAGGTAATGGGACAACATAATATCCATGTCCGAGCCAGGATTGGAACTCAAGACCTCTCGCACCGTAGACCAGCACCTAGCCGACGATGCTATGGAGGGCGGCAGGAAAAGTGAAACGGGAAACAGGAGAGATGCAATGGAGAATTTTACTAATAATCAGATTTGTTATTAGAGTCCATTGAAAGGATAATTCAAACAAGTGAAGCTCATTTGGGCATTGTGACTTTCGAAATAACCGAATTCTGTATCGTGGGATCACGACTAGAAATGTTTACATAATGCTGAATGGACACATATGTAAAAAGTCTCAACGCACACATTTACATTAGTAATTACTAGCGCGTGTTTAATGTAGTACGTTTAGAATTAAGTCAATGTAATTTAAGAATTAAAAATTTTTCCATTTAGCTAGCAGGCGTAAGGAAATAACAGCACAACAAGTTTAAAGCATAATAATTTGACGTAAAATAAGATTCATAGTTGTAAGTTATAAGAAATGTGTAGATTAAAATACGAAACCGTTTCCTGAAGTTATTTTAACTGTATTTCAATATTTTCATTCATATCCTAGACACATTTTTGCCGTTATTAAGATCATTTTGCTGCATACAGTAATACTTCAAAGTAAATTTATCTGCACGCTAGCAAATGCGACAGTAAAAACTGATTCCAAACATATTTTAGAGGTAATCAGAATACAAATGTTGGGTATTTGTTTCGAGGAAATATTAGTACTTTAGCTTGAGAGTTATATTTTTTCTCCGATACTTTGGCGGGCACAACAAACAAGCAATAACAATCTAACACACATAGAGCCAGCTTATTGTGATTTCGCGGCATGTGAAAACTAATCATTTCCGATACTATTTATCTTTCTGCTCACCGTCTGCCTCTTCTTCAACAATTTCCCAATAACAAAATTTTACGTTCCGTATCTAATTCTTCGTCTTAATATCATCTGCACAAGATGCCGTGCTCCCCTCCCGCAATGCACATTACACCCCCTCCACCTCTAACTTCACTTTCTTTATCTGACACGTCTGCTCTTCTTGCACGAATGACTTTAAATAGAAAAGTTAATTCAATCGTTTGAATCTAACCATCCGGAAGTTTACATAGTTTGAAAGACATATTGGGAAATACATCGGAACTGCCAGCATGGGAGGAATAAAGAAAATTAAGTGATAAATTTTTATACCAGTTGGTTATTTTGCCTAGCTTAGGTTTTAATTTAATAAGTGAAAACCATATACATGTCAAAGGACTTTTAATTATATCCAACAATTTTACAGAAGTCTTAACACAATTTGGTTTACGCACACCCGAAAATTTATAATTTGTTTCTCCTTTCTTTTGTTTACGTTAATAAATATAGGTTTTAAATTTTAATTTTCAATACCAAGTTTCTCCCATAAGATTTGCGGCGAACAAATAAAAGCTTTTTACAATGACTAGACTCACAAACTTTGTAACATACTTTCATGAACAGCATACACACACACACAGATCTATATATATAAACACATATGTGTGTGTTGTGTGCGTGCGCAGATTAAAATCTGATCACGTAAAGTATTCAGAAGACGCTAAATAACATTTGACCAAGAATCACAGCACGAATTTCTTCTTCTTCATAGAACACATTCGGAAAGAAAAAGAACCAAGTAAAGAATTTGCGTAATTTTTATGTATTTCATTTGGTTTAAAATACAAAACCTCATTAACATTACAAAAATATGCAGAAACTGTTCGTTGCAGCAAAACATGTCCATGTTCTTTAATAATAGGCCTACACGTGATATTGTATAAGTAGTCTATTTTATGTAATATCGATTTGCGTAATTAAAAATGCGGATGTAAGCAATCAATTTTTTTTCATTTTGAGATTTTGCATTTGTGTAATTTTAAAAAAGTTCTTACAACACATTTAAAGCATTTATGACGTTTTATAATGGTTTTTATTCAATTTTGTTTGTCTAAGAGATGGATAATGTTTTATTTGAAGAACTTTTTTTATTTTGCTAAATTTTTTTTGTCTCAAAATGACAGGTACTGCATTTACCATTGTTTACAAGTAAAAATTAAATTTATAACAAACTGTCATAAATATTTACTTTTTCTAACGTTATGCATTCATTAATAATATCTTTGATATTTAAAGGGCCTATGCATATTATAATTATCATCTTCCTCATCATCATCAACCTTATGCTTTAACACCAGGTTACTGGAGGTTTAGTGTAGTGCTCAAATAACAAATTAAACTAATTTTAATACCGTAAGCACGGGAGACTTTGAGACACTTTTATACTAATTTTATTTTCCACGTTCATATTTTCATTTAATTTCATGTAATACATTTATAATTTGAAATTTACCGTAAGTTTATTTCTGTACTCAGGGCTGCCATACATGCGAAACATATTTATTTTCGAATGTCCTAAAGTCACCGCACGTGTCTAAATGTACCCAAACTTATAAAATATTTTCTTAAGTACTTTCACAGTACAACAAACACATTGCAATAATTTTTCAAACACTTTTGTGTCTGTAATTTTTATGGGGCTTATGAAAATAAAACTTTGACATTTAATTTCTTTTCACTGCTAACGTTAACACACTGCAAACATTCGCTATAACTATTTGCCAAGTTGAGTTGTGTAATACCGTTATTATATGTACAAAAATGTCAAAAACTAAACATTGTACACAATTTTAATAAGTACATTGACTGCATACTATACCAATTGTTATTAAAAATATTAAAACGATAAATTGTACAGTAGTTATAATTTTCTCTTTTATAATAGAACATTTTACCAGAACATAAACTTATTTGCTCTGATTGTATACTCTTGCAACTCATTCATTACGCAATATTTTTTAATTAGATCAACACTTTTTACAAACAAAAGCGTGTTGGATGTCGAATATTGGAGCATAAACCATTTTCTCCCTGTGCTTCTTTTGCTGCAGTTTTTATCATGTATTGGCCAGCTTTGCTTTTCCGATGTTGCAGTTCCTGTTTTTATCTTAGAAATTTGTATATTTGGCCATCATTTTCTTGCTATGCTTTTTGAATGGCAACATTCAGAGAATCACATACGAAACGCGTATCTGTCATTGGTGTTTTGGGAAATATAATGCAGCGGAATTTGTCTAAAGAAACCTGATTATTTTATTTTTCTAAACACATCTCTTTGTACTGAATTTAACATAAATCGATGCTGTATTCCACTGACATGTTCACTTAGCTTGGAAGAAGTTTCTTGAGTAATGGCTGGAACCAGGGGGATCGAGAGGTCAGACCTCTTATCTCCAACCAAGGCGATCCGGGTTCGATTCCCTGCGTGGCGGTCCCCGGATTTTCGCATGAGGGAATCGTGTCGGACGATGCCGTTGATCGACGGGTTTTCTCGGTGATCTCCCGTTTCCACCGCTCTTTCATTTCGACGCCGTTTCATACGCATCTTATATCATCCCTCACCTGCGCTGAAGACCCCAATGTTAAGCGCTGACCAAAATCTCTCACTCACTTGAGTAATGGCTGGTGTAGGTACTTCGGTAACTTTTCAATAAAACACTTTATTTCAATAATAAAACAAGTAATAATATACCCACACCAAATAGTTTTACAGTTCCAAAGAAAATAAATTACAGAAACATTAATTTTTCAAGTTGGTTACCGTTAGGCACAATCTCTCGCAAAGGTAAATATCCTAATATAATAGTATTGTGTGTACTATGTACAGGCAGTGGTAGGCATGTTTCAGTTAAGCTTTTCAATATTGTGATGATTGAAATTTATAATTGTTGTAATTGTTGGGAAAGTAAACATAGCACACCACATTGAGTAAAGTTGCAATATTTGGGAATTTGCCAACCCGAGTAACGTAGTGCAACGGTAACAAATTGGACTTGCATTCGATAGAAGTTGGGTTTGATCCCCAATCCGGCCTTCATGATTTCGGTTTTCCGTATCTTCCCGAGATTACTTCAGACAAATGCTGGGACAGAGCGATGTGGCGCAACTGTGAAACGTTGGAATCACAATGAGGTGGATCTGGTTTGTATTCCCGGCCAAGCCATTTTGTCTCAGGTCCATGTCACTTCAAGCAAATGTTGTAATGGCTCCATAACTAAGGCATTTGCCGATACCTACCCTAGTCTCTGTCACGTGTGTAAGATGTGTGGTATGCCGTCTCTAATAGCCTCGCTTGAAGAACCTATCAAGTACACAAAAATGCTTAGTTTGTTCCTTATCAATATTCTGTGGCCGCTTCCTTCCTCATTTCCTATTATAAAGAGTTCCTCTAACAAGGGATTGTATCGGTTTAGGAAGCACTTAATACATCAAAGCGTTAATTTGAAACATATTTAGACGCATTCTTTAGTTACATGTCTAAATACTTAATTCCGTAAAATTTAATCACACATGGCTTATTAAGTCTGTGTTGTTAAAAAACTGCAATACTAAACAACGCTTAAACAAAGTGCATGTAAACAACGGTATAGTATGTTTTGCTTATGTATATTACAGCAACTAAACATAAATAAATAACGCTTTGAGTGACATATTTTTTTGCTATTCTTAGTGATCAAAACTTTATATAACGTTCTTAAAAGTACTGTTCTGACATAAACAGCCGTGTTTCACTAGAAAACGTGTAAAAATTACTTCTGTAAGTTGTAAGACATGGTATGTGTAGTAGATAACACTGTTTACGTGTAAATTTAGAATTTTAAGGTTAATAATATTAAGTCACCTCTAAACCATGACGAAAGGCATTTCTTTGCAGATTCAGGAATATATTCAGAATTTTTATCAGTATCGTACCCCACCTCACAATTCACTTTCATATGCCTCCTCTGCCACATTTTTCTCGAATACTTGAGACACAGCACTGTTTACTATGAGTCTTTTTTCAGTCATGTTTATCACATACCATAGTTTGCATGCAACAACTTGCAGTTACCATTTAATCAACAATACATTCCTTATTCACTCATATTTTTAAAACGGCATTTACCATGGTTTACAGTAAATAACTCAATTTCTGGCAAAGTGTCACTTACCATGGTATACATACGAACCCTTCAATTGTTGATGACAGTAAACACTTCGTATTTCAACAAACAATGAATGCCAGAATAAAAACTGAATCCCGAATTTACTTGTCGTGATCATATTCGTTTGTGTCTTTTCTCAAATATGTTCTCGTAAAAACGGATATTTATAGGGGAAATTTGTCATATCATCGTATTTTATAGGATTTAATAAAATTCTTCTATTAAATACCTGCTGGTTTTGAAGTGCCTAATTTCCTAGAGACACTTTCAGAAGTAGTTTTTTCTCTATTTAACTTTCGATATAAACATGGAGTTCACTGATACAAACTTCATGAAGGTTTTTTTACAGTATTGATGATCATCCTTTATTTCGATACTGAGAACGGACTTATATTGTAAGATTTTCTTGAAGTGTTATAGTAGTTTGTTTTTCGTGTACTCCCTGTGAAACAACAATGAACGTGAAGGTATTTCCCACACTCCTCTAATAGTTCATACCCCGGCTGAGGTGTGTACAAACACACTGTTTTTTTATTTTTTATTTTCTAAATATGTGTGAAGTCTTCTGGTCGAAGACAAAAATCTGTGACAACTTTAAGATAAATGATGGTCTATCCGGGATTAAATTTTACGATTTAACCCAGTTTACATGGACCAGTCCATTAGGCAGATGTGGTTCTGTCCTGCACAGGTATAAGCGAACGCACATCTTTACTCAACTTGCAGTCAACACAATGTTTAAAAAAGTACGTTGTCTCAGATAATCTTTTACGAATTGTGGTCTCATTGTAAATTAAATCAAATTTTCTCAGAATGTGTGGAAACAGAGATTGTAAAACCAGCTAATTCCGTGCACAAAATAATTCTTTAACTGTGGGATGTAAATACGGTAAATTTTATTAATAATATAACCAACAAAATGTATTCAGTGCGATCTTGCACCCAAAATTAATTTAGGCTTGCATCAAGCCTTAGGAGTAAGCTCGATATGCAAGTCTAATTCAAGTAAAATTCAATCTTACGATATACTTGTATTATGTCAGGGTAAAGTGCGTATCTAACGCTGTTGACTGTGAAATCATTTTTGTACTTTTACAAAGAAATTCCTTGGAAACCTAGTTGTCAAAGAAATTCCTTGTAAAACTACAATGGTGTTGTAATAAAATATGAAGTACATGTTAAAAAAATTACGAACTATGCCCCTGTATGTGTACTCGCAGTAAGAAAAATATAATTTATATGCCCTTTTTACTTTAATCATGACACGAAATTTATTTATGAAATAACTCAGGATTAAATATATTTCTAATGAAATTATATAATACTAAATGTCCACCTAAGCACGCCAGTTTGAACCAACATCCCTGCACATAGATTGTACGCAACTGACCTCCGGACCACCTTGACATCTATTCTGAAATGTCTTTTTAATTTATATACACTCAAGCTTCTTTTCAGTGGTAACTTAGTTTTTTAAATTTTGAATCCTGTAATCAATATTAAAATGAATTTAATTTGAGTAAATTTCTTCCTACAGAATGTGATTGTTGTAAAGCCGTGCTTTCTGGAGAACCTATGAATTTGGTAGACTACAAATATTTCCTAAGTTTTTTCAAATAAAAACCATGTACTTGATACACAAGATCTTGCAAGGAAAAATTTCGTACACTAACAAATATATTGCTAACAAAATTTTTGGACGTTTACAAGAGTTTGTAAAAATACAAGAATTGCTTTGTCATTTTCACCAAAATATAATTACAGTGCAAGAACTTTTCCATGTATACAGGATATTTCTTAACTTATGTTACAACAGTTGGGAGGTAATTCCTCATAAAACTTAAGGTATAGTCACACCAAGTTATTTTCGTTTAGTGCTATTTTTAAGGGAGATACGAACGTTTGAAAATCAATTTTTAAAATGTTTTTTTCCAGAAGATATCGGAAAATACTTTAAGTTCGATCACAATTTTCAGCACAGTGTTTAGTATCGTTGAGATCCTCAAAGCTATGATGAAACCGCTCGTTAAAAACCTCCCCTTCATGTAAATAACAGGGGTGGCGACCCTCACATTAACCAGAACTTTTTTACCGTTGGATTCTGTGAAAATTTTAGGTTATCTTTCTGAAGAGTATGTCTAAATAACGAAAAAAGGTCCTCTTGTCGCAAGTCGCTAGAATGCACCGTTTACGAGAAAATAATTCGTAGTAATTAATAGACAGTGGCTGCAATATACTTGGTAGTACAGTGCAATGTATTATGAATGGATACAATTATCGATCACCGCGTTAAACGTTAAACAATCCAGCGTGCCTTTTATTATTAAAAAAAACATAGCAAAACAGCTCATAATATACTGCATGTAAAATGTGCAAGTTGCACGGAGACATGTAGCGTGGTGGTAGGTACGTGAGTGAGTGAAGAGGGCTTTATGGCTGTGTAACATCGTCGTTTTTACAGCCGATGAGGGGTGACATGATGTGAAAGATGGAGGGGCACCTGGAATGAAGGGTGAGGGAAATGGGAGTACCCCGAGAAAACCCACCGACCAACGGCATCTTCCAGGCACGATTGCTACTTGCGACAATCTGGGTTGACCCCGCCGGGAATCGAACCCGGATCGCCTTGTTAGCAGGCTCGGCTACTGGGCCAGTGGGGAACATTTCGTGCGATTGTGCGTTGTGTTGTTTGTTGAAATACCCCGTATGAGATAATGGAACACACCGATCGCTGCACGTCAGGGAATGTAGTGTTCCTGCAACTGTGACATGGAGCGGTTTTCTTGGTCTGAGCTTGTAGATATGCACTTCATGTATTGTGCGGCACATTCAACTGGACGGGAAGCAGCGAGGATGTATGCTGAACACTTTTCACAACGACGACAAACTAGCCATAGCATGTTCCAACGGCTTGACAACCGACTTCGTACGACAGGCTCATTACACCCTAACATGCGTGAGACAGGTCGAACTCGTTCTGTTCCTGTGATTGTGGAAGAAGCTATACTGGAAGAAGTAGAGAACACACCCAGCACCAGGGTTCGTATGATAGCACGCCATCGTCCAGTGAGCTACACTACAGCTTGGCACATTTTGTACGAGCAGAATCTTTACCCTTACCATGTGCAAGCACTAGGAATAGATGTTTATCCACGACGACGTCGGTTCTGCGCACACAGAGAAAAATGTTTGGTTGATTCCACCGTATATATGTTTCTATATAGCCAAACAAGTATATATTTGATTGAACAAATGTTTTGTTGGCTGAACAACATATGAAACACACCAAGTATTGGCTTTGTTGTCCTAAAAAAATGTATAGTTAACTGGACTAAACCATCCTTTTGGGATAACTATACCGGCCAGGCAACCAAATATTTGGTTGGTTTAACTGTTACATACTTGTTCGCCCATACATAAACATATATACGGTTGAATCAACCAAACCTTTTTCTCTGTGATGGTTCTTACGACGTGCAGTACGCCCGCGGTTTCATACATCCGTCTTATTCACAGATGAGGTCAACTTTACGCGTGATGGATGTTTCAGCATGCGCAACACACATACGTGGTCAGATGAAAATCCTCGAGGTATTTCCGTTCGTGCACATCAACAGCGATTTTCAATCAATGTGTTGTGTGGGATCGTGGGTGACAACTTAATAGGTCCGCACATTCTGCCAAATCGGCTCACCGGTCATGTGTACCGGGACTTCCCACAAAACGACTTGCCACGTTTTCTTGAAGATTTACCCCTTGATAAGCAAACGCGGATGTGGTTCCAGCACGATGATGCACCTGCGCACTGCAGTCGCGTAGCGAGGCAGCAACTGACAGACATGTTCAGCGAAAGATGGATCGGCAAGCATGGCCTCATTCCATGGCCAGCACGTTATGCAGGTCTAAATCCATTAGATTATTTTATATGGGGTCACATAAATTCATTGTTGAATGCTACAAGTGTGTAACGTCAAGCTGCTCTTTTGTCACGAATCAAGGCAGCCTGCAACAGTGTCAGGAACACAGAAGGATGTTGGAAAGGGTGACACATTCGATGCTTCGACGGTGTCGTAGCTGTCTGAACGTTGGTGGTCGTAACTTGGAGCAATTACTATAATTCTGGTGTGACATATCATTATGCTGTGTTATTCTTGTGTTGTACATTAAGTAAAGGTGTTCTATAGCCTCACATTCACTTTGTTAAAGGTATTGCCTTGAATCACACACATTATCATTGTTGCACATCATTAGAATGCACCCACCGAGCGAGATAATGCAACGGTATATACTTCAATTGCATTTGGGAGGATAAGGGCTTTATTCCGAGCTGCAGCATTGCTGAATTCAGTTTTAATGCATTCTCGACATTCCTCCAGGCGAATTCCGGAAAAGAATCATTACAAAAGACCATGGCATTGTATCTGTTAAGAAAGTGCTTTTCAACGGGACGTAAAATCTTCTCTACAGTAAAACTGTCAACATCACAATACATTAGACTGTAGAACCAAGAATGCAGTATATTGCAGCCACTTACAGTTAATTTGTAGGAATTATTTTCTCTTGCGACAAGAGGACCTTTTTTTTCGTTATTTAGACGTACTCTTCAGAAAGACAACATAAAATTTTCACAGAAACCAACGGTAAAATAGTTCTGGTTAATGTGAAGGTAGCCATCCCTGTTATTTACACGAAGGGGAGGGTTTTAACGAGTGGTTTCATCAAAGCTTTGAGGATCTCAACGTTACTAAACACTGTGCTGAAAATTGTAATCGAACTTAAAGTCGTTTCCAATATTTTCTAGGGAAAACCTTTTAAAAATGGATTTTAAAAGGTTAATATCTCCTTTAAAAATGGCACTAGACGAAAATGACTTGGCGTGACAATACCTCAATTTTTATGAGGAATTACATCCCAGCGTTTGTAACATAGGTTAAGAAACATCCTATGTATATATGTATATATATATATATATATATATATATATATATATATATATATATATATGTATACATATAAGTGTGTGTAGTTCAGAAACATAAGCATAAGAAGCACACAATATTAATCCTGGGCTAAAATGGAGACGAAATTATGAGTGTATTAGTGGCAAAATTTATTCGATGAACATTTATTTGCACAATATAGCAATATATATATATATATATATATATATATATATATATATATATATATATATATATATATATATATATATATATGTGTGTGTGTGTGTGTGTATGTGTGTGTGTGTCGTCAGTATACTGCCAAAAGTGACCAAGTAATAAATGTTAGCTGTTGGGAAATGGCAATTAAAGGTAATGGAGCATACTAAAATACATTATTACAATATAACTGATTTTTATCCTTAAGGGTACGGTTCACCTCAGTTTTCAGTGTCTTCATTTTTTTTAAAATCTGTACCAGATATTTTTTTCTTATTTTAGACATAAATTTAGGAAATGTATGTAATGAGTCGTAAACGTCAAAAATTGCACTTTACGGTTTTATACACGCCACACTTCTGCGAGTCTGTTATGACTGTTCAATACAAAAGTACTTCACTTTCTTCTACATTTAATAATAATTCTTCCTCTTAATTTTTTCTGTAAATATTTAAAACCTAATCAGTAACATTACTTGAAATCATATCCAGTCTTTTAAATATGAGTGTGTTCAAATTCAACACACAGTAAATTTAAAAACACTATATAAATACAATAAATTGAACAATCGTAGGCGTGTAGTCTACTGTCACTTCAGCGATAAAATTATGTCATTCCATCGCTTAGTTCTAAACTTATTTTCACCATTCAGTCAATAGTTGATTCTTCAGAGTCCAAAGTTGTAGGTTCTGTAGAACAGTCTCTCTTCTTTTTGTCAAGTTCCTTGAAGTTCCTGAGTCATAGCCGTGGCTGCACATAGCTACAAGATATCGTTTATTTCTTTGCGTCTGACATTTCACGTTATCTTTTACAATATAATAAGACCCTACTACTTTCCTTCCTTTTTCTTGTGCCTGTTCTTACTCTTTGAGTTTTAGGTGGTAAACTTGAAACATGAATAACAATAAAGTATTTTTGCCGACAATAATCAATTTGCGAAAATTCCGAGCAGAGTTTCTTCCTGGTGTCTTCATCAAAGTTTTCAGTGCACAACCATCTACAATTAATGCAATCAACTGTTTTAGGGGATATTTACCTAGCTGCATACCTTTCTTTGTGGCATAAGGCCTCCAATTTTCTTCTTACCTTAGCGTTATTGTTCTTCCAGCTAGTGAACCAGAAGGTGTGTATTCATCACTACCAGATTCAACAAGGATAGAGAGCTTATCTTCATTTGATGCTACACCATCTTGTCTTTCCACATCGTCATTTTCCACTCCATGATGTGATCGAATATGATTGCTCTCATCAGTGTATGACACATTTGAAGTTTTCTTTTGATCAGTACATTTGTTGCGAGATTAAATTTGGGAAACATGCTCTTCATCTGAAAAGACAGAATCTGTAACACATCACTGATTTATTAAACACTGCACTGCAATTATTTAAACAGTGTGCATATATTGTATAAAGTATAATATGTCTACGTATAAATATATTTTTATGAACAAAAATCAGTGTAGGCAAAAATGCATTAATATAATGCAGCAATTGGTCAACCTCCAGCTCGTCCTTTCTGCTAGCTCTTATACTGTCCAAATCTGCTATGTTACTCAAACTTATAATTTACATACCAATATATTGTAAATAGGTAGTGATCAAAATCCGAATATATTTTGTTACATACAGGAAATGTACGGCTTTGAGGTTATGTTCGACTTATGCAATGTTCATAAATTACAGTAGGCTTAAGTTGTTTGCAAATTCTGGGTTCTATGTTACATTTTAGCAGTTCTCGCATATTTAATTAACCAGGTCTAATAGACCAACACAAATCAAACTACGTAACATTTGAAAACATAGGTGTAAGGCTCTAATTACTTCACGTAACGAACAAACAATGTTACAATTTTATTTCACATGTTTTATTTAGGCTACTTAGTACATGGGAAAGATGCATTTATGAACTGTAGTGCTCGAAAAATACTTCATGCAAGTCAATCCTATCTAATTGCTAATATGCAAATTAAAAGTATTTGTGAATAATTGAATCGCTGAGTGGGAAAAGGAAGAGATTTCATATTTTAACAAAAGTCAACTGTTATAGTAATTTTTTTAATTGGTAAAAGCTTCATATTATGTTAGGAAAAAAGAAAATATTTCTTCAAATCTTGCTGTTGAAACAAGCAAGTGAATATTCAACTTTGTGGAAAAAGTAAGCATTCCTGGATTATTTACTTTCTACTCAATCGTGTTCTACCCACAATGGAGCTACTGATAAGTATTGATTTTTGTTTCCCGAGTGATGCTGTTTGCATTACGTTATCTTTGGTGGCTTGTTGACACTGTTAGTTAATGTTATTACTCTATGATTTTATTGTTTTGAGGTGTGGAGGTTATAAACGGTCACTTATATCTGAACTCGTAAATATTATTTAATTACGTATAATACCATGACATCAAGTTGAGAAATGGGTAGTCCTCAGCGTAAAAGGAAGAAATGATGTAATAATAGTGAACATAAAAAAGAAATTAATCAAGTTAGCAAGGAGAAAAGGTATGGAGTATGTTGATTTGAAAGGTAATGTGGTTCCAGTAAAGAAAATAGGTTCAGATTGTGGATGTCGTGCAATGTGCACACAGAAGTTCAGCCAGGATGAGAAAGTTAACATTATTTTATTGTACAGTGGGAGAAGTACACGCCGTAACGCCTAACGGCGTAGTGCCTAAAACAAACCAGCTCTGGCGAAATACTTAATGGCGTAAAGCCTAACGGCGCAATGTCTAACGGCGTAGTAACTAACGGTGCAGTGCCCGGTGGCGAAAAGCCTAAAATTTAATTTGCTGACTAGTAAGTTATATTTTCCGACTAATTATAACATGTTCATATTGTTGTCTTGTCAGAGTTCAATTTATCTTCAAGCGACACAAATTCGAGAATGATTTCGTCTGATAGTTACACATTTGGTGGCATAAGAGTACATTAATGAACAATAATTCCAACATTTTGTAACAGAGGTCGTTAGTGGCAGATTTTCAGACTGCTGGCAAACTGCAAGTTATTACACGAGATGTCGCTAGTAGCACGTCTGTGATGAGTGTCGGTCTCTACGCGTTCCATGGCGTATCGTTTCCCCGTGACGTATTCATCAGCTCGCGCGCGAGATCGTGACTGTCCTCCCCCTAAGCGTAGAAGCTGGTGTTTTCCGCCAGACCGTGTACCACTGTCTACCACACACTGCGTGCCAAAACATTTTTTCGCCTGTTCTTTTTATTACTGTCCACAGAAATACATTTTAAAACTCGGCACAATAAATAAAAGTTTAGTACAAATACAATTAACTCTACGTAAAATAGGTAAATAACGAAATTATTTTATGTCGCAGAGAATTGACGAGAAAACGAAAAAGACGACATGACTAGACATCAACATTTTTGTAATGTGAATTAGCGAAGGACCAGTAAGGACGACACTGCCGAGCACAGCTAGTGTCCCGCTGCTCTTAAGTACGAGGCGCTGTATTGGCATACGGTGTTTCGGTACTACTAGAACTACAGGGCAGTGACACTTTCACTTAAGGTCTATTTTTGAAAGATCTTTAGCAAAGTAAGATACTTGTATAGTTTTGTACCGAGCTAGGTGCCAGATGTTGAGGTAATACTGCATGAGAAAGCCGTTTTAAGTTATTTGGAGGATTCGTGTTTTAATTCGTTCAATGTTTTCAAACCACCAAACAATGTTCTACAAGTTATTTTTTTGTAAATCAGAACACTGTTAACATGTGAAACAGTTTCGAAAAATAAGTATATTTTTAACCTACTGGAAGACAGACACACATATAGAACCATATTACCAATATGAAACAAGATGGAAATAGACTAAAAACAGTGAACAGTAAACAACTAACACAAGACAATAGACAACACAACGCAAGTTAAAACCAACGAAAAACTGCAACGTTTCGGGGATTGCGATCCACCTTGTAGTGATGTTGGCTGGTGTTCTGCCGAGACTGTTAAACATAAATATGTTTATTTGTTTTATTTATTAATTTATTTTCTGTAACACTGTTTCTGTTTTTACTAAAGGCAACCACATATTTTTCAGTTAAATGCTCTGTTGTCTTATGACGTTTTTGTTACTGGCTATGTAAGCTGATTCTTTAATTTTCCTTTTAATGCTCTCCTTTTCCTGACTTATTGGTTTAGCTGAGTCCCAGAAAATTTTTTGACCATTTCCCCATGCATGTTCTGCAGTTCTAGATTTCTGGATTTCACCCTCTTGTGTGTTGTTCTTGTGTTTTATGACGCGAGTGGATAGTGTTCTACCAGTTTCACCTATGTATAGAATAGCCACATTCGCATGGTATTTGGTATATGTATTCGAGGGTCTGTTGTTTATTTACTATGGGTTTTACTTTAGTGAGGGTGGTTTTCAATGTGGAGCTGGAACAGAATGCTGTTCGTAGGTCGTATTTGTTGGCTAGCCTTCTTATTTTTTCAGAGAGTCCATGGATATATGGAGTAATCAGAGTTCCGCAAGGTTGTTTGTCTGTGGTGACTTCGCACTTCTGTGAATTTTGTTCTATTAACTGCTTGTCAATGATAAATCTAGGATACTTGTTGGCCATGAATTCTTTTCTTAGATGACACTGTTCCTCAATTAATGTTTTACTATCTGAGCAGATCTTTTCTGCTCGGTTGGCTAGGGGGCAAACAATTCCCGACTTTGTACTTGTTGGGTGGTTAGATTCAAAATGCAGGTATTGACAGGTATTGACCTGTATGTGTCGGTTTCCTGTACACTTTAGTGGTAAGTCTGTGATTTTATTTGGAGACTAGGGTGTCTAGGAAAGGAGTGCTATTGTTGTATTCTATTTCATGTGTGAACCGTATTGATGGCCTGAGTGAATTGAGGAAATCTGATAATTCTGCCAGTTTTTCCATTCCATGTTGCCAAAAGAGGAAAGTGTCGTCTACATATCGCTGCACAAATTTTGGGCGGAGTTGGTTTGTTATTAGTGCCTCTTGTTCCAGATTCTCCATGAATAGTGAAAGTGAGTTCCCCATAGCCATGCCATCAGTTTGTTTATAGAAATCTTCTTTAAACTGAAGGTATGTTGTGGTGACACAGAGTATCATGAGCTCCATTATGGACGAGATGGGTATGGACGTTCTTTCACCAAGAGTGCTATCATTTTATAGTTTGGATTTCACTATGGCAAGTGTTTCTGCTATTGGAACATTGGTGAACAAGCTTTAGACATCGAAACTCACCAGGATGTCGGATGGTGATACCTCTAGGGTTCTGGATACAGAAATAAAGTGGCTGGAGTCTTTAATGAATGTAGGAGTCTGGCCGGTTAGAGGTTAGACAATGTTTAACAGATACTTAGACAGATTTTGGCACGGGGAGCTGTATGAACTAATAATAGACCACAAGAGTATGTCTGCTTTGTGGATTTTTGGTAAACCATGTATGTGAGGGAGCTTGCTGATGTGAGGTGTGAGGGCTCTTCGTGTGCTTTCCGGTATATGGTTTTCACACTTGCTGATGGCTTGGTGTACTTTCCGCTCTATGGCTGCTGTTGGGTCCTTTTTAAGAAGGGTGTATTTGTCCGGGGTTATAGGGTCAGAGATTTTGCTCTCATAATCAGTTCTATTTAGAATGACAGTAGCACAGACTTTGTCTGCAGGAAGAATTGCAATATCCGGATCGGATATGAGCACTCTGGGTGCTAGCCTTTCATCCTGTGTGAGATTCGGTTTAGGAGGTTTAGCTAATCTTATAGCTGTACGTACCGTCCATCTGAACTCGTCTGGCTTTGCAGCTGGTAACTTATATATAGCGCTTTCTACAGAAGATATTATATCAAGAACAGAAATTTGACGAGTTGCAATGCTGAATTAAGACCTTTCTGTACGACCAAATTTTCGGAATTTGTTAAGTGTTTAGCTAGAAGCATTAATTACTTTACTGGAAAGTTCAGTAGGTGGTTTGTCTTTCCTTGAGGCAACAGAATCTGGGAGTATGGCAAACTTTTCTTTTTGTTTTTCCTTGCAAACAGATGACCTTTTTGCAACCAGGTTTGAAATGGACTCGTGAATTTGGTTGAAATCTTCAGCACTGTGAACAGATTCAAGTTCGAGCTGGATAACAGTTATTTCACTGTTCAGCTAAGCTTTTCGATGGTGGAGGAAAGCAGTTCTCTAATTCATAAGACTATGGGTAGCATTTAAAGTTATTTTTTGAGCTTGAATGCTGTTCACTGGTGACTTTAGGGTAAGTTCTTTTGGAACAATGCCAGAACTACGAAACTTACATAAGAAAATCAAATTGTTTGAGCATTGTGACAGAATAATCATATATTTTTTTCCAGCTGTCATACTGATAAATGCATACCGGTCCATACTGGTCATTGATGAGATTTTTAAATGTTTGTTGCAATGTGAGGTTTCAATTAAATTTTATTTATTTGCGGACATGCGCCATTGCTCATGTTTAGCTGATCAAACCTGTGTTGAATGACAGAGTACGAAAACGAACAAGGAAAAAAAAAATAAAACGCACACAAAAATATAAAAAAAAAACAATCCCAAAGGAATTCTGTCAATTTATTTATTTTTTACGTAAAAGTTATATTAGACAACAAAGAATTCTATAAATGGAATTCAGTCGAATATCGACACAACACCCAGACACAAAAGACATACACAAAAGACAGACACGAACATAGAACCAGATTCCCAATATGAAACAAGATGGAAATAGACTAAAATCATTGAACAGTGGAAAACAAACACAAGACAATAGTTACACAACACAAGTTAAAATCAAATACCATGCGAATGTGGCTCTCTATACATAGGTGAAACTGGTAGAACATTATCCAGTCGCGTCAAAGAACAGAAGAACAACATACAAGAGGGTGAAATCCAGAAATCTAGAATTGCAGAACATGCATGGGGAAATAGCCACAAAATTCTCTGCGACTCAGCTAAACCAATAAGTCAGGAAAGGGACAGAATTAAAAGGAAAATTAAAGAATCAGTAAAAAAAAAAACATCATAAGCCAACAGAGCATTTAACTGGAAAATATATAATGGTTGCCTTTAGTAAAAAAGAAACCTAGTTACAGAAAATAAATAAATATATATAACAAATAAACATATTTATGTTTAACAGTCTCGGCAGAACACCAGCCAACATCACTACAAGGTGAATAGCCAATCAGGAGCGTTCTTGCCTCTCATTGGCCGAGAGCCCAGCCAATCACACATTTTTTGCCACTATTGGCCGAGCAGCTTAGAGAACATCCGGGCTATTTAGGCTAAGCCCCATTTTTCTAGCGAACCTCATTCGCATCTTGGTGTTCCGACCAGCTGTGTCTTAGCCTGAAGACGGGGATAGATCGCAATCCCCGAAACGTTGCAGTTTTTCGTTGGTTTTAACTTGTGTTGTGTTGTCTATTGTCTTGTGTTTGTTGTCCACTGTTCACTGTTTTTAGCCTATTTCCATCTTGTTTCATATTGGAATCTGGTACTATATTTGTGTCTGTCTTATGTGTATGTCTTTTGTGTGTGGGTGTTGTGTCGATATTCGACTGAATTCCATTTATAGAATTCTTTGTTGTCTAATGTAACTTTTATTTAAAAAATTGACAGAATTCCTTTGGGATTGCTTTTTTTATTATTGTGTGCGTTTTGTATTTGTTTTTTGTTCTTTTCCTTTTTCATACTTTGTCATTCAATACAGGTTTGATCAGCTAAACATGAGCAATGGCGTGTGTCCACAATCCAGGAAAATTTAATGACAAGATGGTAAATTCAAGAAAGAAAGTAGGAAGTTTTCTTCTTCATGATGATCTCAATGAACTTGTACTGGACTTCAAAACATGGTGGCCCAAGTACTTAAAAAAGCTGAAAAAGTATTAACCCAAATAACCCCAAATTCATGGTTGCTTTAAATCAGTACAGGTGCATTACATACAGAGAAGAGAACAAAGGCTTCATTGAAACACGGCAGTTCATTGATGAGCTTATTACAGATGTTTTCAAGATAAAACAAACTAAGTGCAGCAGGGAATTTGATACTGCAAACGCCTTCCGACGAAGCGTACATTGATGGAAAAGTTCCAATAAATCACACGAAGATCAGTGATCTTCAAAAGATTGTCCACCATGTGCCAGATGAGTTTAGGTCTTCTATAATGCACTTTTGACATGGCCTACAACATCTGATGATAATTAGTGACTTTACTATACTAGTTTCCCTACTGTTGTAATAGTGATGACCTTGTGTTAACAAGCACATTTTTTTCCAAGCACGAAATTCAAGGTATTGTTAACTTGAATATGACTTTTTATTCCAACAATGTGTTATTTCAGTTTGTTATAATTTTAAGTTTGCATCTGTAATATACTGATATACACATGCAGTGTGACATACATTTTTCACACCATTGTCACAAATGTATTTTTATTACAGCTGTAGTGTATGAAAATGAGTTACATTGTTGTACAATGTGAACTTAATATTCTAATATGGTCTCTACTAGAGTGAGTGCTGTCACATGTGCGAGTTTCTTCATGTTTTTTTTTTAATTTCATAGTATATTTGTTAAGTACTTGCAGTAAAACAGCTTTGCTTTACAATATACCCATTGGCGCACATGGGTTTGTTTTGTCCCACTGCTGCGCTAGGAGTGCTGGGTTGCACGTGTGTATCTCTAGAGTGTCTTAAGGCAGAGAGCATGAGGGATTGGTGTGGTCCTTATAGAATGATTTGTAACAGAGCTAAATTCGATCCAGCGAGTGACACTACTGGATGAGCCAACAAGGAAAAACTCTATAACTCGCTAGCGCAGGGCGTCATTTTTATATATAAATAGAGGGTAAGGCAGATATCACTCGCCTTATTGGATATTAGGAGGTTGGTACACAAGGTGATCTCATGAAAAGAGAAAGGCATAGTAATTCAGTTTCATAGGACATTTATATTCATGAACACAAGTTACAGCATGATGAATATAACACTTTCTTCGGTACATAATCTACAATCAGGGTTTGAGTCAATCACAATTTGATGACATACATTATTTCACTGGAGTCTCAAGATGAGATAGACAACAAGGGTACAAACTAAATAAATGACACATTGACAATATAAATAACTACAGGGCATACTCTGATGAATACAATTTTACATAACACTCCGGCCATTCAGAGACTGGGCAAAAAATTAAGGCCTAATCGTGGCCGAGAATGTGGGGCGATCATTTCTTTGATCCCGAGAGGTTACAATTTTCAATAGCATCTTTACATTAGGGCGCTGCGGCCATTGACGATACTTGACTAATAACAAATACTGGATTACTGGTAATTATACGGCGATCTCTCTGATCCCGGGGACAGTTTACTACATTCCATAACTTTCAATAGAACTTACAAGAGTGGAGAGTGCATGATACCACTTATAAATGGCAATGTGCATGGAGGCATAGTGACTTGAAGAGCACATAGGTTAGGTATCAACTCAAACATGAATGCGCAGGTTAGGCTTATTTGCCGAGTCATCCTGGCTAGAATTAGGGTTTGAGGTGAAGGTGGGATCGAGCTTAGGCTCTATTTGGTAAATGGTTGGGAGAGCAGGCTTCGGCTTCCTTACCAGGCAGCAACCCGCTATAGGGAGAGGTGGTCGAGGCTTCGGCTTCCTTACCAGGCAGCAACCTACTATAGGTAGTTGGGTAGTTAAGGAAGGTTGGGAGGGTAGGCTTCGGCTTCCTTACCAGGCAGCAACCCACTATAAGGTAGGGATGGGGAAGTACCAGGCTGACCCGGCCGAAGGCCGACCCCCTGGCGACTGACTACAAATGACTAAGTCATTATGGCCAACTTGAAAGCCGTGTATTTTACAATATAAACACATCAAGTGCGCTTGATAATTTTTGCCTGTCTTTACATTCTGTATCATATTACACACAGAATTGACTAAGTACACTCAGCCACTTTTTGCTGTACACATTTCTCATTTTTGAGAGTTGGTCAAACTGGTGACACAGAAATTAAATACAACCAGCCACTAATAGATTTGGTAACTTTTTCCTGTTGAAGATATTCTTTTGTGCAGTACGTTAGTCTGTTTATCTCATTTTGGCCCATTTTGACTTAATCACTTTTGGCAGTATACCGACGATATATACATATGTACATTTCTCCTTAAATATACTCTGTATACACTATAACATTTAAATAAATTTGGTTAATTTATAATGAATCAGAAGATATGTGTCACAAATCTGATTTGAATGTACACATAAATTTTATACCCGACCACTGATGAATGCTCGCGCGAAGTAATGCATTCACTCTACTATGCCTTCTAAAATCGATCGAGGTAGTGCGACGGTAATACGCCACACTCACATTTGGCAGTACCCGGGTTAGATTTTCGTCTGCGGTCTTTCTGAGTGTGTATTTTCGTGTGTATTCTCATGGTTTCCCGAAATTGCTTTAAGGCGAATTCTAAAATGGTTCCTTTACATAAGCCATAGTAACATATACATTGCTGTTTGCTGTCCTTGGGTAAATTTATGTGTAACCATCTCTTACACCCTTTCTGTCAACGAGACGCAACATTAAATAAATAATAAATAAGAAACCTAATTTTCTCCCAGTGACACAAGGAGCTGGTTTTCTCCAAATGACGTCAGTCTGACCGACTGAATGAACGCGCTAGATGAAACCGTAAGAAGCTTATTTTATGCGTACGTCTTGGGCTCTCCAGGATCATAATTAATTAAGCTTTGGATTTGAGCTTGACCTATGTTTTTGGTGTATATCCAGTTCTTTACTTTCAACTATGAATTTTGACACTAACATTTGACATATATCATTGGAATCCATTCAGATATTGACCTAGCATCTTGACCTTTGATCTTAATCATGATTTTGACTTTTGACTTCAACCCTTGACCTTGATATTTGTCATTTACATGTGGCTTATATTCAGAAGTTGATCTTTGAACTTGACCTTAGCACGTGACTTGTGAATTTGACCTTTGTCCTTTATCTTAGACTTTGACCTTTACATTTAGCATCCTTCCACCATTTAGTTCTACAACAACGACTATAACTGTAGTTATGTATCGGATGTACTCCAAAATCCTCTTCTCGGTCACCATATTGGTACAGGTATTCGCTCTCAGAGTCGCTGCCTGTAGCTGTCATCTCGATTCTCGTTGTGATTGCCAGGGGTGTTGCACTCGTTCGATTAATCCATTATTTTGTTCTTATGACGTCTGCTAGGCAGGACTACTTTAGTACTGTGTGTATGGTTCACACGCCTTGCAGTGTGAGCCCCGAACTGCCGGAACGAGCGTCGCAAAACTAACGACTTAGACCAATCGGATACCAAGGCATGGAGCAAAATGGATATTTATATTATGAATATAGTGAATTCAGTATTTTATATCTCTTAATAATGCAGTTGTTGATTTTTAGTGTGGATATTAAAGAATTTCCCTGACTTAAGTTCCCAAAATTAACAATATTTAAGCCAATGGCTAAATGACGCCATGGATTTGGAGTCGAGCAATGTACTCAAAGCAGCGAGATTATCCCAAGGGTCAGTATCAAGCTGCATCGTTAAAGCGGTTAGGTCACACCAAGCACAATTGAGGCAGTTATTTCTAAAAGGCCTTTTGTCCATTTTTGGCCAAAATGAGTTCAGGGTAGCAGGTGATAACTTATACTAAGAGGCATGTTTCCATGCTAAAAGGACCTATCTGTGACCCTTTGTATCGATAAAACAAAGAAAGGAATTTGTCGTTCATTTCTTAAACGCCTTATTTCCAGGAGTTAGGGCACTGCAGAAATGAATGCGAGTTTATGCTGAAGGTTCAGGTTCTTTTATTGGTTAAGGGTTTTCTGCTTGCATGTAACACTAAATTACTATTTTAACTTAACAGAGTTGTTTCTGATATGTAAATGTAAAATATAGCAGTTAAATATGTAGTTTCCTCATAATCCCCATTTGCATTGTAAAGAGACCTTTCTCCTGCTATAGTGTCCAAATGGAAAAATTATGTAGACAGAAAATGCACTTTTAACAAAGGTTTGCAGAAAAGCTTTCATTAGCATGCATGGTATAGGAGAGAAAAGGGTACTAAGACTTAAGCATTTTCTTATAGATCGAAGAGGGCAACATGTTAAAAAATGTGTTGCTACAGAAGAACGACTCATGATTCACAATCACATCTCATCATTTCCTGCTAAGCAAAGTCACTATGCATCACATGATTATACTTATTTGAATTCAAATTTGAGTGTTAAGATTATGTATGACTTATACAAAGAGCAATATCCTGGTTCACAAGTTAAACACAAATTTTACCTAAAATATTTCAATGAAAATTTCAACCTCTCCTTTGGTAGTCAACAGGTAGACACCTGCTGTGTTTGTGAGGAACTAACTGTAAAAATAAAGAGTCCCGCACTTAACGGTGTAGCTAAACGGGTTGTAACTGCTGACTTACAAGTGCATAAGCGCCGTGCTTCAAAATTCCATGCCATGATGATACAGAGACATAGTGTCATAAAAGGGATGAAGTAATGGGACTTTGCTTTGACTATATGCAGAATCTCCCATTGCCTCATATACCAGTACAAGATATATTTTATCTTCGTCAACTGTGGGTTAATGTGTTCTGTATTCATGACATTAAGTCTAACAAAGCTGTACTGTATGTGTACCATGAAGGGCAAGCTAAGAAAGGTGCCAACGAGGTTTGTTCGTTTTTGTATCACTACATACTGGAGTATGTACCAGCAGGTATTAAAGTATAGCATCTTTATTCAGATGCTTGTGCAGATCAGAATGGAAACCGTTCCACGATCAGATTTCTTACCTTACTAACAGATACTTGTCGATTTGATGAAATTGTTCACAGATTGTTCGCGGACACTCTTACTTGCCGTGTGACAGGGACTTGGGCATAATGATACGTGTGATTCGTCAGAGAGACAGAATCTACACTCCATTGGAATATTTCGAATGCATTGTTAATTCCAAAAACCAACAACTATTCACAGTCCACATGGTCAACACTGAAGAGGTGTTAGATTTTAATCAGTGGTGGCCAGAATTCTACAAAAAGGGTGGTTTACCTGTTGAATCACTAGGAAGGAGTGTACCTCATCATTCTAAGATTTCATTTGCTCTTGCAAGCTATGCAGAATTTGTATACGAAACTGCACAAAAACATATCGTGGTTACATCAGAATACATAAATGGCCTCATACGACATACATTTTATTAAGTCTTGCCTGGATTTAGGTGTATCACCATGCCACAACATATGGCATATCCTCATGGCAAAGTGCCACTCAACACCAAGAAGATAGACGATGTCAATAAAGTTATGAAGTATGTAAACAATGAACATTTGGGGTTCGACACAGACATTCTGAACTGGCCTGTCAATAATACTGTACAAGATGATGACTGAAAAATAATCTTTTTAGGTATACTGAAGATTTTCCTTTTTTGGAAGTTTTATTTCATTATTATTTTATCATATCAACATAAATATTCTTTTCCGTGGATTCTACAACGACATTCATCACTTGTCTGCCAATACTACTGTACTGTGGATGATGATGCATCACATGTAACCTTGTTTTATTTTCGTCTTATAAATGTTTGTTTGCTATCATTAAATAACAATCTATGCAATTTTTAATGACTAAATATTATTATTTTCAATTCATTGTGTCACAGGTAAAGTTTAGATATACATACTATGTTCGTATTCATTCTAAACTGCCCTTATTTTATTAATAACCCTTCCCAATAGTAAAATAATGTACCTAAAGTAGTTTAATGATTATAATATTGTGTATATTCATTTACAGAATTGCACAAAAACATGTGAGATGTATTAATGGGTCTTTGCATATAGGTTTTTTTGTTTTTCTCTAAACCAACTTTTTGGAGTAGTGTCTTAATAGTAATGACTGTCTCAATTAAGTCAGATCCTCAAAGTGGCTAGTTCCCTTGAGGAGTATCGATCCTTCTTTTTAAAGTGGCTGAGTTACATTTCACTTTTCTTCGGTCAGTTTGAGTGAGATATTTGGGATAAAAAATCAAGTAATTATTTATTTAAATTTTTTACATTATTTTTATAAAATTATTAACTTCAAATATGATTTATTGCAATATGTTTATAAAGTTTACCTCAATCATGCGTATACACTATTAATGCAAAATATTCATAAATATTAATTTTTCCTAATTATGAAGAATTCCTTAGAAATCGACTATATTTAACTTCCCTGTGATTGCCTCTAAACCACGTATCTAAGAAACACCACTTTCCGCTCATTTAACAAGTACTGCTTTTCAAATTAACTATGTAATGAATAATATTTTATAATAAAGCTACTTTAATATATTTACTATACATGTTAAAATTTTGTACCACTTCATGAATGAATACATTACCTAATTTTTTCCCACATTACTACACGACTTTATCTCTTAACATTACAACTCAAAAATATACTATTTTTATTGATTTTCGATAGTTATAAATTTTTCTCCCTACCAAACTTATCAACTTGGATTAAGTACATTATTTAGTTTCGTAACTCCTACATCTCATTGCACAGATACCGTATTTTCTTCAGCCATTTGTATTTTATTTAAATGTGTTTTAAATTTTGAATGTCGTTTATACTATTTTGTAATGTAACACATGCTTATATGACTTACGAATTTACATACGGTATTTGTTGCTTTCTTGTTTTTCATACTTCATGCTGTCACCTATCATATTGATTTAAATGACTTACTGATATTCTTTAATAGTCGTTTATTATGTACCATATGATTGGCTCTAGACCACATTCACCTACATTC